>PVHP010014413.1:0-39183 GCA_004024765.1 Zapus hudsonius | reverse complement strand
CCAGCTCCTGTGGTTTGCCCGCAACCTGGTTCCCATGGTTTCCCCATGTGATAAATAGTCCTTAGGCGGCAGTGACATCCATCTGATACCCTACCCCATCGTAACTTACCCCTAAGGGGCCCCGCACCACCTAGTTGGCTACATAGGACCAGGCACCCCACCCTCTGCCTACTTAGTCCCCACAGCCTCACACCCTTCTCTTAACAGAGTGCCCCCAGTATCACCATCAAAGTCCAGCCAGTGATCTGAGGACTCACACACTCACAGGTTAAACAAGTGAGTGCCCAACCCTATCTGTGGAGTCCAGTGTACTTCCAGAACACACTAGCAAAGTGAAATCAGATCAAAGGCATCCCACCAATCACCACAACTGGAATCGAAATGGGCAGACCTCAACACAAGAATATATCACCAGCTGAGGAAACCATGCCAAATGGCAACAACGATGCCACCAAAGAGAGTAAGCAGAGTCAGGCCCAGGAAGACAAGACAATAAATCATGCTCATACTGGTACAGATCTTGAGGAAATCTTAATGTCAGTCATGCAAGCAAAGATGGACCAACATATTGAAAAAGTTCAAAGTCAGCTCATTAGCTTTGCCACCAGGCTTAATGTAATTGAGGAGAACCTAATGGACTTCAGAAAAGACATATCAAAACTAAAGACAAACCTGCAAACTGAAAGTATCAAAAACCAGCTTTCTAAATTAACTGAAGACATCTGCAAATATAAGTATGACTGTCAGGAAGAAGTAATTAAATCAAACCTTGAAATGAAAACACATCTTGACAGGATGATGGAAGCAACCTAAAAAGAAGTAGCAGAAAACAAAAACCATCTTGAAATAATAAGAACGTCCCTAGAATCTCTTACTAACAGGATTAACCACTGGGAAAACAGAACCTCAGACATGGAAGACGAAACAGAGGAGAATTCGCGAGAAATCAGAAACTTGATAAAATTCAAAAGAGCAAGTGGACAAGACTCAAGGGAAATGTGGGATACCATAAAAAAAAACTAATCTCAGGATCATGGGGATCCCAGAAGGAGAAGAAAACCAAGCTAGGGGCATACAAAATATTTTCAACATAATAAAGCAAGAAAACTTTCCATACTTGGCAAGAGATAGGCTGGTACATCTAAAAGTTATATGGAGGACCCCAAACAAATTGGACCAAAAGAGGAACACCCCAAGACATATCTTAGTTACAATGCCTAGTTTTGAGGATAAGGAGAGAGTCCTTAGAGCAACGAGAGAAAGGAAACTCATGTATAAAGGAAAACCCATCAGAATCACCTCAGACTTCTCCAGAGAAACTTTAAAAGCCAGGAGTACTTGGAACAAAGCGATCCTAGGCCTAAAGAAGTACGGATTCCAACCTAGACTACTGTACCCAGCAAAGTTATCCATTATAATAGATGGAGAAATGAAAGTATTCCATGAAATTAACCAGCTCTACAATGACTTGAACACAAAGCCAAACCTTCAGAAGATACTTCATGAGATATCCCACGTAGATGAGACAAATATCCGACCTCAAGAAAGGAACAAAGAACAAGCAAGGTAACACCAAAGAGATAACAAAACAGCTCAGATACCAACCTCCATATTCTCTCCAACATGGCTGGGTTTAAAGCAAACCTCACAGTTATAACTTTGAATGTAAATGGACTGAACTCTCCTATAAAAAGACACAGGATACCAGGTTGGATCAGGAAAATGGACCCTTCCATCCGTTGCCTTCAAGAAACACACCTTATCGCTAAAGACAGCAACCTACTGAGAGTAAAAGAGTGGAAAACAATTTTCCACGCATGTGGAAATAATAAAAAAGCGGGTGTAGCTACTCTAATATCTGACAAAATAGACTTTAAACCAACAGCAATCAAAAAGGACGATGATGGTCACTTCCTATTCGTTAAGGGAACAATACACCAGGAAGGCATTACTATAGTAAATATGTATGCACCAAATGCAAGGTCCCCTCAGTTCATTAAGCATAAATTACTCAAAAGCAAAGCAGATATAGATGCCAACACCATCATAGTAGGAGACTTTAACACTCCACTGTCATCACTAGACAGATCATCCAAACAAAAGACCAGCAGGGAAATAAAGTTGCTAAATAGCACCATAGACAAGCTAGGGATAACAGACATCTATAGAACATTCCACCCCAAGGACACAGATTACATATTCATCTCAGCAGTGCATGGAACTTTTTCCAAAATTGACCATATACTGGGCCATAAATCAACCCTCAGCAAATTCAGAAAGATCAATGTAATCCCCTGCATCATATCAGACCACAATGCATTAAAGGTCGAAATTACCAACGGTACAGGATCCAAAAATTTCAACAGATACTGGGGACTGAACAACTCACTCCTGAACAATGAATTGGTCAAACAAGAAATCAGACAGGAAATCCAGAACTTCCTAGAAACAAATGATAATGAGGACACAACCTTTCAGAACTTTTGGGACACAATGAAGGCAGTTCTAAGGGGGAAATTCATTGCTCTAAATGCCTTCATAACAAAGACAGAGAAGTCTCAAATTAACCAACTATCCTCACACCTAAGGTCATTAGAACAGATGGAAAAATTCAACCCTAGGAGCTCGAGACGCAAGGAAATAATTAAGATCAGAGCTGAGATTAATGACTTGGAAACAAGAAAACAATTGAAAAAAATAGACAAATCAAAAAGTTGGTTCTTTGAAAAAGTCAATAAGATCGACAAACCCCTTGCCAACTTAATCAAATGCAAAACTGAGAAAGCCCAAATTAACAAAATAAAAAATGACAAGGGTAAGATCACAAAAGATCCTGAGGAGATTGGAAGAATTATCAGTTCATACTTCCAAAACCTCTACTCCACAAAATTAGAGAACCTGGAGGAAATGGATAAATTCCTGGACACCCACCAACTTCCAAAGATCAGACCAGAGCAGATAATGATCCTAAACAATCCGATAACAATCACAGAGATTGAATCGGTAATCAAGAACCTCCCCAAACGGAAAAGCCCAGGTCCAGATGGTTTCTGAGCTGAATTCTACCAAACATTCATCACAGAACTGAAACCTCTCTTTTTGAAGCTTGTCAGGGATATAGAAAAAGAGGGTAGGCTCCCAAACTCCTTTTATGAAGCTACTATCGCCCTAATTCCCAAACCAGGCAAGGATGTAACAAGAAAAGAAAACTACAAACCCATATCCCTGATGAACTTGGATGCAAAAATCCTAAACAAAATCCTAGCAAACCGAATAGAAACCCACATCAAGACTGTAATTCACCCTGGCCAAGTCGGCTTCATCCCAGGGATGCAGGGATGGTTCAACATATGAAAGTCAATAAATATAATTCGCCACATTAACAAACTTACCTGCAAAATCCACATGGTCATCTCAATTGATGCAGAGAAGGCTTTTGACAAAATTCAACACCACCTCATGTTCAAAACCCTGGAAAGAATAGACATAGACGGCCTATACCTCAACATGATAAAGTCAATATACAGATCTCCTAAAGCACAAATCATCCTCAATGTGGAACAACTCAAGGAGTTCCCACTTAACTCAGGGACAAGACAGGGATGTCTACTCTCACCACTGCTATTTAACATAGTGCTCGAAGTTCTAGCCCAAGCTATAAGACAAGAGAACAGCATAAAAGGGATACAAATCGGAGAGGTAGAAGTCAAACTATCCCTCTTTGTAGATGACATGTTCTTACATATATTAGATCCAAAGAACAGTATTAGTAATCTCCTGAAGGTGATCAATGCCTGCAGCAGAGTGGCAGGATACAAAGTAACCACACAAAAATCAGTAGCCTTTCTATATACAGAAGACAGACGTTCGGAAAAAGACATCAGAGAAACTCTCCCGTTCTCTATATCCTCAAAGAAAATTAAATGCCTGGGAATATCACTAACCAAGGTAGTGAAAGACTTTTATAAGGAAACTATTGAAACTCTCAAAAGGGAAATAGAGGAGGATGTGACGAGATGGAAATACATTGCATGCTCATGGGTTGGGACGATAAATATATTAAAAATGTCAATCCTACCAAAACCAATCTACAGATTCAACACAATTCCAATTATAAAATTCCCAACCTCCTTCTTCACAGACATTGGAAAAATAATCTCCAAATTTATTTGGAAGGGTAAGAGACCTCGAATAGCTAAAACTATTCAGAGCAGAAAAAATTACGCAGGAGGTATCACCATACCTGACTTTAAAACATACTACAAAGCCATAGTAACTAAAACAGCATGACATTGGCTGAAAAACAGTCTGACCATTGGAATAGACTTGAAGACCCAGGCATTAATGCAAATAACTTCAGCTTCTTAGTCTTTGACAAGGGTGCCAACAATGTATGCTGGGCAAAAGATAGCATCTTCAACAAATGGTGCTGGACAAATTGGATAAGCATGTGTAAAAAAATGAAAATAGACCCACTCCTCTCACCATGGACACAGATCAACTCCAAATGGATCAAAGACCTTAATATCGAGCCTGTAACCCTGAACACCCTGGAAGAAAATGTAGGAGGAACCCTACATTAGATAGGAGTAGGGAACAACTTCCTGAGCAAATCTCCAGTAGCCCTGGAAGTGCAACAGTCACTTAATCAATGGGACCTGATCAGGTAAAAACACCGTTCTCAAAGTCAATAGACCCCCTTCAAACTGGGAGATGATTTTCTCCAGCTACAACTCAGAAAAAGATCTAATTTCCAGAACCTACAGAGAACTCAAAAAAAGTAATAACCAAAAAGCAAAATGCCCCCTGACAAAATGGGGCACTGATCTCAACAGAGAATTCACAGAGGAGGAAACACAAATGGCCTTTTCTCACCTGAGAAAGTGCTCAACATCCTTAAGCATCAGGGAAATGCAAATCAAAACGACAATGAGATACCACCTTACCCCAGTCAGAATGGCAAACATAAAGAAAACCAACAACAATCTTTGCTGGCGAGGACGCGGGGAAAAAGGAACCCTCATTCACTGCTGGTGGGATTGCAAACTTGTTCAACCGCTTTGGAAAGCAGTGTGGAGACTTCTGAGCAGAATGGACATAATCCTTCCAATGGACCCAGTTATCCCTCTACTAGGCATCTATCCACAAGATGTCACATCTCGACACAGAAACATTGGTACAACTATATTTATAGCAGCTCAATTCATAATAGCCAAGAATTGGAATCAGCCCAAATGCCCATCCATGGAGGAATGGACAGAGAAACTGTGGTATATTTACACGATGGAATTTTACTCAGCTGAAAGGAAAAATGAAATATCGAAATTTAGGAAAAAATGGTATGACTTTGAGCAGATCTTACTAAGCGATCACTCAAAAGAACAGAGAATAGAACGCCACATATTCTCCCTCATATATGGTCCTTAACCAGGATAACTGTTTTCTTTATGCAGACTAGTAGAAAGAAGTTAGATGTTATGAATGAGGGGTAAGGTATGAGGGGAGGGGAAGGGCATAAGCATCAGGATAAACCATATTAGATTAAAAACTATAAAATCCTTACGAGCATAGTGTAACCTATTGAGAAAGTAGTGAGCGTCGCCTGGCAAGAGGAGCCATGAGTAGTAGTAGGGGAGAGAGTCTAAGCCTGTGAGTAATTAGATCAGCCTGACAACCCCTGGTTCCAACCACTGGTTCCTTCCCTCACTGAGCTGTTGACCAAAGTGACTCATGAGATTCCAACAACAAGACAGAATTCTGTCAAAGCTCTTGAGTGCCCTCCCCAGGCCTGAGGCAAAACCCTGTTACTGAAGAAACCACAGACTGCCATCGATCAGCATCGAGAAACCCTTCAACGTCCGGAATGGTATCCAGCCCCAAGAAGGCAGTTAGTGTAGTGCTGGAAGGCACTGCACAGGCTGTGAGGGGAACTGATCAACGACAGCTGGAGGAAACAGATACCAATGACACAAAACACAATCTGCCACAGTGAGTAGGCTGACCACACCTCCTACTGGGAGGGAACAGCGAACCAAGAAAGGAGCACTTGTGTAATGGAGGAGCCTGTGCCTGGGGGAGACAATCAACAGCTTTCAAATTCGGCCAATTTTCCACTTAGTGAGGGGGACCCCTTGTCTGGAACTAGGGATTCAGGGCGATAGGTACCGGATCCAATACTCTTGGGCTCCCAAGACAAGATGCACTATCAGAATGAGTGACAGGGAGGCTACTAAAAATATAATCTAGGTAATCCAGCATTGTGTATATTTGTTAACGTACACTGATCTCACTCTCCGATGGAGATTGTGTTTGTATTTTTCAGGATGCAGCGAGAGAGCTGTGGCCCATCTAACCCTACCAACCGACTGTAGGCCGATAGCTGAGATTCTGGCAATAGGGGAGCCACCACAGTCATATTGTGGAGGATCCAAATGGAACCCCGCAGAGAATGACGGGATGAACAAGGGGGCCACAGCCATTAAATCAACACATGATAAGCCAGTGAGACAGAAACCAACGATTTCGGCACAAAGACCCCCTAAGCTCACAACCTTAAAGCTGCCTTAATACTCATCCACCACGACTCAGGGAACTATGCGGAAGAGGGTGATGAAAGATTGTGAGAGCTGTGGTGGGGGAGATTATCCAGAGGCATGGCCAGGAGAACCTGGCTGAATACTAGGCTATCCATGGTCCCCTGTCACAAGGACTGATCCAGACGACCCATGGAGGAGGTTATCCAGTGGAGGGGGAGTGGAGGGTAGCAGGGAATTGGGGATAATAACTGATTGTTTGCCCACTAAATGTTGTAACTCATTATGGGCAATAAATAAAAAAAAAAGAAAAGAAAAAAAAGATAGAGAAAGAAACCAGGGACAGAGTATATCTTTGCAGAACAGTCCTGATTCACTTTCTCTAATATGACCCTTCTCCCAATAATGCCATCAGATTATGGATCTTTCAGTGGATTCATCCATCAATTAGGTCAGTACTGCCATGATCCGATCTCCTATCAGTGACTGTATCCTTTAGCTGTAGACCAAGCCTTCAAAACACAAGATGGTAGGGGCACTACTTATGCAGTCTACCACAAAGGTTTATAAAGGCTAGAAACAAAGGTGTCCTATTCACAGACTACCAAAGATGAGATGACATCATTGTGAGCAACTAAACTTTTCATTTGCTTCCCTCTCCCCAAACCTACACCGTTTTCACTGTTCCCTATCCTATTGACTGGCTCCATATTATTCACTCATTAGCCAGGCAAATCCTGTCAATTCTATCTCCTGACCATTTCTCAAATTCATTCCCACTGGGTTACCCCAGACTGGTCTTCTATTTCAGTCCATGAGCTCTAGTCCTTGCTGTGAAAGGTATGGTCTGAACCCCTGGGACTCCAGGGTTCAGGAGAAAGTGTCAGACTTGGAGCCAGCCCAGACCTTCTTCAACAGGGGAGAGGGAGAGAAGAAAAGAGAGAAGGGAGAGGGAGAGGGATAGGGAGACCAAGGTCTCCTACCACTGCAAATGGAACTCCAAATGCATGTGCCATTTTGTGCATCTGTTACTGGGGAATCAAGCCAGGGCTATCAGGCTTTGCAAGCAAGTGCCTTTAACTGATGAGCCATCTGTCCTCCGTTCACCCCCCAGACTTTGTCTTAAACTGAGCCTGATCCCCCTCCCTGCCATTTCCTACAGGCTACCATGAACTATATGTTCTTGAGCAGGCTGTGCTGCTCATGTCATTCTTTCAAAAAATAGTGAGTCCTACTGCATGACTGGTAGTGTAGTAGTTGCTGGGCACAAAGAGTGTCTTACTCTTGGAGCTTTCAGTCATGTGTGGAAAGACAGGCATGAGGAAACAATACTGTGCTCAGTATGTCAGAGGCTAAGTGTCCTAGAAGAGGAGATGGTGCAGAGTAAGGGCTGGCTAGGCTCCATCAAGGTGATGGATGCAGTTTGAAATGAGGAGGACACATTTAAAGGGAAGATTTCACTTCAAATGTGACATTGGAGAAAGGATTGCTGGAAGCCATTTGATCTGTGTGGGAAAGATGGCAAGTGGAGAAAATGACAAGTACAATGACTATGAGGCAGAAATGTTTGTAGACTTTTCCAGCAATCATCTGTAGACCAGTGTGGCTACTTTTCCAAGAATAAAGGAATGTAGGACATGAGATCAGGCATGAGGTAGGTGAGGGGCAGGTCATATATAGTAACTTGTAGACCATAGTAAGTATATTATATTTTGTTTTTAGGAGATATGCTGCCATTGGAGGGTTTTGAGCTGAGAACTAATGAAATAAGATTTAAATTTTTAAGGGATTGTCTCTTTGATGTGCTGACAGAATAGAAGTGTGCAAAAGTACAAGGGAGGAAGTAGGGAGACGCATGAACACTTTCTGTTATGACCCAGGAGGTGGATGAGGGTATCCTGGACTTGGAGGCTAAGGGTGGAGCCAGTGCAAAGGCCCTGGATTCACGACACATGTTGAAGGTCTAGTGAATGGCTTTGCTGCTGTATTAAGTGTAGAGTGAAAAAGAAGAGCCAATGATGGCTCTTGGGATTTTTTTACTTGATCAAATCAGACCGGCAGCAATTTATTGAGATAACAGAAAGTATGAGAAAGGCATTTGTGGTTGTGTTTTGCTTTGTGTGTGGGGGTGCATAGGGAAGTGCTGCTTCAATTATCTACCATTATATGAAAACCATTCCTAAAATTTAGTGACTCCAAACAATGGCATTATTTCTCAAAATCATATGGGCTGGATGGGTCATTCTTTGCTATAGACTAAATGTTTGGGTTTTTCAAATTTCCTGTTGGAGCTCCTAATCCTTAATGTGATAGCAATTCAGAATGGGGCCTTTAGAATGTAATTAGGGTTAGATTAAATTACAAAATTCACCTCCATGATGGGATTGAAATCCTTGTTATCAAGGATACCAGAGATCCTACTCTTGCATGCCATGTTAGGAGGACACAGCGAGAAGGTGATATCTGAGCCAGAAAGTGAGCCTTCACCAGAAACCAATCATTTGATGCATTGATTTTGGACTTCTAAGCCATCTGGCCAGTTAGCTCATTTGGTTAGATTTTGGACTTCCATTCTTCAGAACTGGGAAAAAATAATTTCTGTTGTCTAAGGTACTCAGTCTGTAGTATTTTGTAACAGCAGCTTGAGGTGACTAAGCCATTTTTCTATTGTTCCTGCCTGGGCCCAGCTAGGACCCTGGGATGGGCCTCTATCCACTATGTTCATGGCATCTCAGGACAGCATTCCTAGAAGGCAAGCCTCAGTGCACAAATGGTCATCAAATCTTTGATGATTTAATCTTGAAAAATAAATGATTTACTTATGTGTGTGGGGGGGTAGTGCCAGGGTCTCTGGCTCTGCAAACAAATTCTAGACTCTTGCATTACTTTTTTTTGGTTTTTCAAGGTAGGGTCTCACTCTAGTCTAGGCTGACCTGGAATTCACTATGTAGTCTCAGTGTGGCCTTGAACTCACTGCAATCCTCCTACGTCTGCCTCCCAAGTGCTGGGATTAAAGGCGTGATTAAAGGTGATCCACCACGCCCGGCTCTTGCATTACTTTTTGTGTTGGGTTGTGTTGGTATTTGGGGAATTGAACCCTGTCTGGCAGGCTTTGCAAGCAAATGCCTTTAAACACTAAGCCACCTCCCTATCTCCTGATTGAAGTGTTTTAAAATTTTGTCATAAATGTTTTTTTGTTTATTTATTTATGAGAGAGAGAGAGAGAGAGAGAGAGAGAGAGAGAGAGAGAGCACACTAGGGCTTCCTAATGCTGAAAACATTCCAGATGCATGTGCCACCTTGTGCATATGGCTTATGTGGGTACTGTTGAATCTATCCTAGGCATTCTGGCTTTGCCTTTACCTGCTGAGCCATCTCTGTAACCTCTCATTAAAACTTTTGCTTTAATGATACCAAATTGACTAAAGCAAGTCACATGGCTGGGCCATGTGGTTCACATGGACACATCAGAGTGGGGAAGAAATGTATATATAATGTTGTGGATTCTGGGCAAGTATTATTCGCTGGTAGTTTTTAACTACAGTGATATACCACAGGTGCCAAGATCAAGATCACAAGTTTGGTTTAAGCTACCTTAAACCAAACCATTAAACCATTAATTAATTAAACCATTAGCCATTGAGCCTGGAGTTCAGGGTCTTAGTTGAGATGCAAGTTTTGGAGTCATTAGCATGTTGATCATATTACAGTCATGAGATTTGTTGAAGTCAACCATGGCATGAAAATAGACAAATGTTCTGAGTTCTGCAGCCCAGTCCCGTTTTGCGTTTAGAGGTCTGCAGCTTGAGGAGGAACCACTAAGGAGGCAACTGTGAGTGAGCAACATACCAGAAACCAAGTGCCCAATGTTTCAAAAACAATATGGTTCATAGGGTAAGCCCTACAAATTGATCACTGGATTTAACAATTAAAAGGTCTTTTGTACTGTGATGGGAACTATTTTGGTGGAGGGAGAGAGACTGATAAGAATGAGTCTACAAAGAGAAAGCAGGACTGGGGAGTTGACTCATTGGTGAAAGGTGCTTGCTTGCAAAACCTGACAGCCCAGGTTTGATTTCCCCAGTACCTACATAAAGCCAGATGCACAAAGTGGCACATGCACCTGGAGTTCCATTTGCAGTGGCAGGAGGTCCTGGCACACCCTTACTCTCCTCCTTGCAAATAAATAAATAGATAAAAATATTTTTATAAAGAAAAAGCAGAAAGAGAGGAATTGTGGCAAGGCAGACTAGACTAGAAGTGTCCAATAGAAATGTGTGAGGCACATTTGTAATTTCAAGTGTTCTAGAGTCATGCTAAATATAAGTAAGGCAAACAGGTAAAATTCATCTATTTAAAAATATTTTTATTTATTTGAGAGGTAGAGGGAGAGAGAAAATGGACTCACCAGGCCCCCTTGCCACTGCACTTGAACTCCAGACACATGCGCCAGTTTGTGCCTCTGGCTTCACAAGGGTACTAGGGAATAGAACCCTTCCCAGTAGGCTTGCAATCAAGCACCTCAAACTACTGAGCCATCTCTCCAGCCCTGAAATTAATCTTGCAATATACCTTCTTTAACCCACTTTATCCTAAATAGTATCACCCTAATATAACCAATATGAAATTATTACTGGAAGGATTTACTGGATATTCTTTTTTTTTTTTTGTTTGTTTGTTTTTTGAGGTAGGGTCTCACTTTAGCCCAGGCTGACCTGGAATTCACTATGTAGTCTCAGAGTGCTGGGATTAAAGGCATGTGCCACCACGCCCGGCTTGAATATTCTTTAAATTCCAGTGTATGTTTCAAGCTAATAGCACAGCTCAATTCAACGGAGCTACATTCAAAGCATGGAATGGCAGCATGATTAATAGTTACCATCTTGGACAGTCCAGGTATAGACAATTCCACCAAAGAGTTTTGCTATAAAGGGGAACAGAGCAATGAATGGCAATTTTAGGAAGACATGATGAAGTCAAGTGTTTATTTTAAATGGGAGCAATTTCTCTGTACATTTAGTTTATTTTAGTGGTCATGGAAAGAATCTGGTAGAAAAGAGGAAGTACTATAAGAGAAAGAACTGTGGAAGTGGAATGATTAAGTCAGTGACATGGGTGCATTAGGATCTAAAAGGGAAGTCTGGCCTTGATTGAGACCCTGGGAAGTTCTTCTGTGTCCAAGGGGATGACATCAGAACAAATTGGGCATCTATTGATGTAGATAGGTGGTTAAATGTGCTTATAAGGGCTTGGGGGATATTTTTGTCTGATTCCCTTTTTCTAGGTTCAGCTGGAAGCGGAAGCAAGGCCATCATTTACAAGTGAGGCTGAGAAAGAATTAATATAGGTTTGAGAGGAGGGGGGAAATATAAATTGTGACCTAGAAGAGCAAGGGAGTGAACAGGCAGGGAAAATATAGAATGATGGCCTGGTAACAAGAGTGTGCTCCTGAGAGATTTGTGGTCATGAATCTGACAGGAGGACAGGCAGGGCTATTGTTTTTCTCCAGTCATGTTCAGCTGCATAAGGACAGGTGAGGGGGAGAGGGAGATTTTCACTAGGGCTGGGGAATTTTCCAGGTGGACACAATAATTGAGACATAGGCATCATCAAGAGATCATTAGAATGCTGAGACATGGGATTTTACATGGGAAAAGGGACAGCAAAAAGATCGGAAGACCAGTGGGGCACAAATTCTAGCAGAGTCAAAAAGTACTGGTGGAGTGTCATTGCAAGAATTGAAGAAGGAAAGGCAATAGTGATGGTTGAAGAAGGAATGCTTGAGATAAAAGACATTTGGAGCTAGGAGGAGGGAGGAGGCTGCATCTATTCCTGATTGCAGGGTCTTGGGTATGTCCATGACAATGAATGGTCAAGGTGTGGTAAGGGGACAAGATCAAGGAACCCAGAGGATCCTGGAAGATTCATCTAGTTACATGCAGAAACTGGTATGATATATGACAGGAATGGATTTGGGGAGAGTAGTACCAAGCCAGATAGAAATATTTTCTGAGTAAAAGGGCCATGACGTATGGATCTGGAGATGACCATGGAATGAAAAACAGGCATGTGGCACAATAGTTGCAGAGGTGTAGGGAGAAGGGAGGACCAGTGTGGAAAGAACATTGAAAAGGAAGATACCTTGTCTACCTAGCATGATCCAAAGGAGTTACTTAAGGAGTACGTCAGAGAGCTGCAGAGATGCTCTGTGGGGAGAGCCAGGTTGGAAAGGCACCAAATTAAGAGTGGTGGAGGAGATGACTCCGTGGACAAGAGAGCTTGCTGTAAAAGCACAAGGATCTCCAGCCCCCGTGTAAAAGACAGGCATGGTTACAGATATCTGTAGCCCAGTGCTGAGGCTTACTACTCATCAGCCAATATAGATGGAACATGACAAGCCCCGATTTCAGTGAGAGACCTTGTTTCCCATCCAAGTACTAACTAGGCCCGACCCTGCTTAGCTTCTGAGATCAGATGAGATCGGGTGCGTTCAGGGTGGTATGGCCGTAGACAAGAGACCTTGTTTCAAAGAAACAAAGGTGGATGAGTGATAGAAGAAGATTCCTCAGTTTCCTCTTCTAGCTTCCACATGCCTGCTCACAGGGCACATACACCTGCACATACATGTGCATAAACCACCCAACGCCCACTACACACACCAAATAAAGAACCAATGATGAGTCAGGCATGGTGGCAGATGCCTGCAATTCTAGTACTCAAGAGGCTGAGGATTGCAGCAAGTTCAAGCCCAGCCTGGCCTATATAACAAGACCATGTCTTAAAAAAAGGAGAGAAGGGAAGGGAAGGGAAGGGAAGGAAGGAAGGAAGGAAGAAAGGAAGGAAGGAAGGAAGGGGAGAGGAGGGGAGGAAGAGAAGAGAAAAGAGAAGAGCAAGCAGCGTAGAAAGATGAAGGGAGCATCCAGGGAAGGTAGATGATTTGGCTAATCACTTCTGTGTGACTTTGTATTTGGTTACCTTTTTCTGGAATTCCCTTCTTTACCTTGTGTAACTGGAAAATTTCACCATTCCCCAGCCAACTCCTGTATAGCTATTGTCCTGCAATTACTGTGGCAAAGAACACCATTGACCAGCATGTGGCCAAACCCTGGAGAATAATGCTTGTCTTGATTTGCTGTACCCCTTGGCAGAAAGATGTTCTCAGTGCAATTTTCTGTAGCCACAGGAATTATTCTCTCTCCACTATGCCATCCACTAGGCATATGTGACTATTGAGCCCTGAAAATGCAGCACATGAGCAAGGAGCTTAATTTTGAAACTTGCTTATTTTTAATGCATTTAAATGTAAATTGCTACAGCGACTAGTGCTACCTTAGTTATTGGTCAGTGTCAATATAGAATATTTCACAATATGGAGCCTTTTTTTTTTTGGTATGTGGTGTTGTAGCACACCTCTCTCTTAGTTCCACAGCTGTGTCTTTATAATTTGACCATCAACCATGTCTTCTCATGGATCTTTCTTTTCTTGCTAGCCATATAGCTATTACTGTTTTCCAGGCCCCGTCCTAGGCCCTGTCACCTCATTTTGTGACTATTAAATGTCATCAGTGCTCATTGCTATTTCCAGGCAGTCCCTCTTCTCATCTCTGGACTGGCATACTCACAGAGTGATGGAAACATCCCCAACCTGAGCTCATCTCCATCCTAAATTACCTCCCCTCGGTTCTGGAAATCACAGATCTGGAAGTCACTGTAAATGTCGCTTTGTAGCTGACAAATGGCCAAGTCATCTGCATCACCACAGCAGGGAGTACAGTGAGTTGGTGAAAACCTTCCCTCACATTGTGAAGGGGATAGAGACAAGTTCCCTGTCCTGAATCACAAGGCTATCCTGACCATGTCCTGTTTGCCTATCTCTCCAGCCTCACCTGTGAACTCATGATCCCTGTCACAGTCCTGTGCTTGGCAAGAACACAGCTGCATGGAATAGCACACAGCCAGCATCCCTTTGAAATAAATACCAACATCTCTTCTTAGACTGTACCCTCTGCAAGGAATATTCCTTTCTCCTTTCACCCCAGGTCTTTCCTATTTGAATCTCACCTGAGCTATCATCTCCAGCTTCCCTTCATCAGTGTCCCCTTTCCTCATTGTGCTTCTCTTACCACACCAGCTCCTCCTACGCTTTGTAATTGTCTGAACTTCACAGCACTCAATCCCCACTGCTTGCCATGGAGTCTGACACCCATCTTAGATGGTGAATGAGTAGCTAGCACAAATAAATGAGTCCAAAGATGAGAGAACAGGAGGCTACCTTGCCCAGCCTCATGTTAAGTCAGTCTTCCCTGGGTGGGAGTGTAAGATGAGAGATAGGTCTCTTGCTTGGCAGTTCCTGGGGATCAGTCTTGGCTGTTGCTGGTACAATTGCCTTAGTTCCTGACACTCTCACAGCTTCCTTCTGGCAGAAATCAGTTTTACAGAAAGCTATTATCTTGGTTTCCCCCTACCTTTGGAGATGATGTGCTTCTATCCTCCTGGGAGAGAAGGTGCTAGCAGAAAATGTCACATTCTTTCTTAAAGTAGAAGAAAAAGTGTTTTATGGGCTGAATTTTTTAAGTGCTTAAGTTTCTATTTTCCTTTAGACAAAAAAAAGAAGGAAAAAAAAACCCTGATTTTCACCAGTATTACCCCAAATGCCACTTCCAGGTATTCAGCAAAAAGAATGATATGGGTTTGTGTACAATTTGCATGTATCCCTATGGGTTATCTTTGCTCAGGGTGCTTTTTGTTTGTTTTTTCAAGAATTGAATATTTGTTCATATTTGAGTTACAAAGACCAACACCAGTGAAAAGACCATAAAAATCTCCCTTCATATAGAGGATTGTCACTTCCCAAGAATTTTCCTCCCCTGCCTGCCTATAAGATTCTAGGTAGCCATGGTCCCTAGAGTATGGAATAGGATTGAGTACTTGCATGCTGGGCTAGCTACAGGATCTGCTCTGGAACATCTATTCCACTCTTCAACCCTGGATGATGGATGCTGCTGCCACCAGTCCCCACACAGAAAAATGGCTTTGGAGGAAGGAAACATGATTTACTCCTGGTTACTCTTGTAGGTAGTGGCTGGCTTATCTACAATCCAAACACAAGGCTGTCTGACCCCCAGGCTTTGAGGCTACTACATTGTATTTTATCTCATTTCTGTACTGTTTGATGTTCTGCTGTTACTCGCCAGGAACTGGCTTCTATACACACATGCGCACGCGCGCGCGCGCGCACACACACACACACACAATATCTGTATGTCATTTGAATGGCAGTGGATTATTGCACAATATCGAGGTGCTACAGTTTACTGAACTCATCAGTAAACCCAAATTGCTTTTTTTCTAGTTTCCCAATATTATAGATAATGCAAATATTAATATCTTGAACACAAAAGGGCAATTTGTTGGGTATTTTTTTATTTAGGTATTCAGTTGTATTCTCCAAAGTACTAGCCTTGAGCCAGTTATACTTTTATAATTCTCTAGAAAGGCTGCATCATTTACTTAGCCATGGAGTGATAATTTCTTGAGTGTCTGCTGTTTACTGAGCACTGGAGGTGAAGAGAAGCCTCAGAAAGAGCCCCTCCCTCAATGAATTGGTGGTCAGGTTGAGACAGATGATACAGTGCAGAAGGAAGGATGCTAGCATGAGGCTTTGGGCAAGGGGAAGTGAGGGAGCTGAGAAACGTGTCCCCTGGCAGTATTTAAGTGTTCCAATACCTCTAGCACAGAACACAACAGGGTCAGGGGCCACAGGAAGGCAGGGGAGGAGCACAATGAGGAGACAGCCCCCCCCCCCTTCACTTGAAGCTTTGCCAGTTTCTTCCCCAGGACTGTGACTGCAGATCTGCTTCCTGTTTGAGGCCATACACACATTCAAGTCCTTTCCTGTACATGCCATGTGACACACAAGGACCCTCAATGTTACCCAGCTGCCACTGGGGGAGCCAAGTGAAGACCAGAAGGAAGGAAATGACAGCTGGGCATCAATGGCTAAAGATGGGGTTTCTTATATGATCTTGGGTTAGAAGTTATTGAATTAAATGAACAGCTTACCAGTGGCTATACCAGTGATAATATACATGCCTCAGTCTCTCCAAGGAACTATTAGATTCTAATAGCTGCTCTGAGAAGTGTGGGATCTCATGAACCCTTCTCCCATCCATGGTGAAGCATTGACAGTCTTGGTCTTCTGCTGGAAACCACAGCTGCTGTGAATTCATGAGTATGACAGCCTTGCTATTCCCAGAAGACCACATTTTTCAGTGCCCTCCCCCTCAATACTCCTGCTCCCTCTCCCATGAGGGTCCCAGACCCTTGGAAGGGATGGCTAGGAAGTCCTGTTTAAAGATGAGCACACAGTAGTCACTTATTCTTAACAATTTTGTAAGCTACACAGGTCTACATTAACCTCTGCCCATTGTAATAAGAAACTTCTCTTATCCAGGCTTCAAGCAATACTAATCTATGGGAACAAATACAGGTATTTAGAAGGCAGTTTGATATGCTGTCCATTTAGCTTAACCATAGTAAGTAGTAGGTTCCCCTCTGGGTCTTAACCTACAGGCTTTTGATCAAGTTTACAGTAAACAGGCTTGAATTACCTCCTGTGGAATGGGCCTCAAATCCAATTAGATAGTGGTTGATTACTCCTATAACATTCATGCCATTATTGTACCAGTCGGCATCTTGCCTGAGAGGTCAGTTGTGGAGTATACTGGAGTCCACTGCTTTGTAGGATTTTTGATGGCTTTTCTCATTCAACAACTTGTATAGCAACTTCTGGTATGAAGAAAGCTAGTCAGCAGGCAGGAAACTTTCAGCTCAATTTCAGCTTAGTTTCTTTGTGTCCTATAACTGAAATGATTGCTGTCCTCAGCAATAGAGACTTACCATCTAGTTTTGATGGACCACTAAGAACAATGGCAATAGACTATGTTGTTTTAGGGCCCTGTATAGCCTCCCTGACCAACAACTCATTGGGAGATATCTCATTCTAGGTCCTGGAATTTATAATTAATTACTAACCTAAAGCTTCTGGAAAAGTTTAGCCACTCATATAGGGGACCTTCATTCAAATACTTAAAAATGTGTATGTATGTATAATTGGCTTACCAAGTGCTAGTTTTCCATGTGGTATATGTCCTTAATTTTGGTTCATCCTCCTACCACCTTCTCTCATCCCCCTTTCCCTATGTGGGACCCTCCTGCGAGGCATTGAGGGACACAGGTTTAAAGGGAAGTTGAGACTGTCCTGGAACCTTGATAATCTCACCCTGAGACCAGCAGGAGTTCAGCTGAATCCTTCCCTCCCCATCCTCCAGCCACCTGGCAGGCCCTAGCAAACCCTGATAAGCCTAGGAAATTCAAGGCCTGAGTTTACTGGAGTTCACATAATTCAGCTATAAGGTAATAGCAGGCCCACACAATGAGAAAGTCCTTCCAGCTTATCTATGCAGCTGGCCCCTGCCAGTCCTTTCCTAAGTCATCCACAGGCCACCTTGAGACCACCAGTCCCCTTGCCAGTTATCCCCCTGCCTCTTCTTCTCCCTTCTGCATAAAAACATTTTTCCCAACCTAATAAACAAGTTGTTCACTGAAACTGTCTCCCAGGTGTCTATTACTGTCATGCTCCAAGACTCTGTCCACCCAGCTTCATGGACAAACAGTGGTGTCACAATGACCCCCACAAGTAATCCACAGACCCACATCCCTAATCCTTTAATCACTTTCCTCCCACTATTACCTCCCATATACTTTCATGTTACATACCTTAATTTCAATATGTCTAAAATGGCTTCTTTGTTTCCCTTCCCTCTGCTCCAATCTGCCATTGTTTTTCTTCTCCATTGCAGGAAATGACACTATCAATTCAGTGTCAACCAAGCTAGAGCTCTGGGAGTCTCTACTATCCTTCCCTACCCCACCTCCCATCTTGTACCACACCTGGTGATTTTTCCTCCTCTTCCCTCTCTTCATTGCTGCTTTTACCTTTAAAAGTAATAATGTTCTCTCAGTTCTGGCAGCAGTCTCCTTGCTGCTCTACCCACCTTGACTCACTCTGCCAAGGCTGTCCCTTGCACACTGATGCTAGTGGCTTGTACAAGCACATATGTGATCCCATCACACTTCTGCTTTAATCCTCCCAACACTTTCAGTGGACCTAGAGCAAAGCTCAATTACAAGCTTGCTGTCCTGAAGATGTGTTTTGTTTGCTCTATTGAGCATTCTTAAAACATTTTGAATTTGTTTCCTGCCAATATTTAAAAATCAGGAAATTCCACACAAAGTTTCATATTTCTGGCTTTTCTTATAAAAAACAGGCACCTTGTGGATCACAGCCTTGTCTTGTAATGAGTGGTTGTTGAAATCTTTAGAAGGGGTATGGGCGTTCTGCTTTGCCAGTCCCTAATGTACCTTAATGTCCTGGTTATGCCCATGCTTCTGTTGTTCTTCCTGAGTTGACTAATTTATGTTTGTGACACTGTCACATATGCAGATACCTCAGTATGGCTCCTAAGTGCCTATATAGCCCAGGCTGGGGCAGATCAGCCCTGCTAACCTTGGATTTTTACCTATTCACTCTTCATTGCACTCTACCCTGTGATTCCACTGAACTCCTATCTATACTTTTCTAACTTGCCTGGCTCACGTCTGTTTGTGCTGGCTTTGAAAGGCCTAGGTGACTCCTGAAGTCTCATCTGCCTTTCAGGATTCTGCTGGGATGTTCCCTGTACCAAAAAGCATTCCTTACCCCACCTCAAGATGAGTATTGCCTTCCAATAACAGATGGCAATCTCAGTTATCCCCTCAACTCTGTGGTGTTTCAGTTGTTTATCTATGAGCATAAAGCTACAGGGAGCTTGTCTTCTTCAAAATATATTAAACTCTGTTGTAGACAGCTTCCTGTTTCTGGGATGAATTTCCAAGCCAGACACAGTTTATGGGAGGAAGGGGTTTATTTTCAGCTTTCAATCCAAGGGCAAGTTCTATACATCCAAACAGAGAGAAACAACCAAATAGCCAGCAAAAACTAGCAGCCAGTAGGATCATAGAGCCCACACTGTTCTCTTACACCTTTGGGCTGGAATTCAGATCTACCCTCAGTGACACATTCTCCAGCCTGGGTGCTAGAGAGTCAAGTTACAAGGTTAATAAAAACACCTGAGTCATACATTCACATTCAAACCACCATGAGTACTGAATAGCTGTTGGATGAATAGATGAATCAGTGAAGACTGACCTGAGAAAATACTCCTTTGATAATGATGTCACCCCTGCTTCCTTGGGAACAGGGTAGTGGGGGTGGGAAGATTCCAGGTCCCTTTTATTTTCAAGCACTTCTTCCCAGTCTCCATTCAGAGAGATAGATACCTGTAACATCTTAAAAACCTCTGTTCAGCAAGTGTGGGAATGCACTTAGGTCTAATTTCGAGTAGAGAGAGATGAGAAAGATATCACTTTAGGTGTTCCTGGGGGAAGGAATTGTTCAATAGTTGAGAAATAGTACAGCCATTGGGTAGGACATTCATTTTTATTTTTTTACATGTGTATGAATGTGTTTGTATGTAGAGACGTGTGTTGCATAAGTGTATGTGGGAGCCAGAGGATGACCTTGGGTGTGCTTGCTTCTTTAGGAATGTCATCCACCTCTTTTTGAGAAGCCTCTCTCACTGAGCCTGGAGCTTACTGATTCAGTTAGACTAGAGAGCCAGAAATCTCCAGTGATCCTCTTCTGTTTGCCTCCTTGGCTCTTAGATTACAGGTGTGTACTACCACACCTGGCATTTTATATGGTTACAGGGGATTAAAACTCAGGTAGGTCCTCATACTTGCAAGGCAATCAGTTCATCCACTGACCTACCTCAGCAGCCTGGGAATAGGACATTTTTTAAAAAAGAAATTTATTTTGTTCCTACTCACCCTACAATTTGTACATTTTTTTTTCTTTCCCATTCCCTACAATGTTCCCTAAGCCCTGGAATCACTCATTAATTGCATATTTTCAGCACTTGACCAGTTATGATTCTGTGCATTGGCTATTTCCCACTGCAACAATAACAACAACAACAATAAGAAGTTTTTTTTCTTTGTAAAAGCTTTTTTAATGGTGCTGAGAACAGAATTGATCTGTGGATATAAAGATAAATATTTTGAAGACAGTTATAGTTTGACAATGTATCCATTTAACAATACAGCTACAGTAGACTCTTCCCTGGAACCTACATTCTCCCCAGCTATGGACTCTTGACCTGATTTTCAGTACGAGGCATATATACCTTTCTATGGAGAGGGCCTGGAATCCAATTATGGAACTATTGGTTACTGCCATAACCTTTACACCACTATTGTGCTAGATAACTCTTGTGCTGGAGGGTCAGTACTTTACAATACAGGATTCATTACTAGGTATTAATAATATACATGGGTCTTCTGCCAGCAGCCTGCATAGCATTATCTGGCAACATGAAAATTATCTGCTACAGGTCCAGCTTGGTTTCTTTATGTCCTGAAACCATCAGGGGTGGTGTATTCAGAAATAGGGACTTAACTTTCAGAGCAGGTGAGCAATGAAAAGTCACAGCAATAGCTCAGACTCAGAGGCTTCCTTGACAAAGTCATTGATGGGGGGCATCTAATATTATTCTTTGATAGCCCATGGATATTAGGAGCAGTATTACCCATCTGTGTATGGTACTTCCATTTATTACATTATGCTTTTCCTATTTGCATATTTTATTAAATTGACTAAATTGGGTTTCCTAACACCATTTTTCCAAGATGCTGTCTTTCCACCAATGTCTGCTATTGCCATCTTTGTTAAAAATCAGATGCCTGTAGTTAATGGACATATAACTGGATCCTGTATTCTTTTCCTTTGATCTAAGTATCTTTTTTTATTCCAGTACCAAGATGTTTTTCTTACTATGGCTTTGTAGTATAACTTGAAATCTGGTATGTAGATACCTCCATCAGATTCTTTGTGCACTTAGGATAGTTTTGGCACTCTGGTGTCTTCTGTCATCCACATAAATATTAAGATTTTTTTCTATTTCTGTGATGAATGACAATGGAATTTTAATTGGGATTGCACTGATTATATAGGTTGAATTTTGGTAGGATGGTCATTCTCATGATGTCAATTCTTTTAGTCCATGATCATGAAGATGTTTCTACCTTTCAATGTCTTCCTTGTTTCCATTCTTCAGTGTTTTAAAGTTTTTATAGTAGACATCTTTTGATTCCTTGGTTTCTGCTATTGTGAATGAAACCATTTCCCTGAATTCTTTCGCACTGTGTTTGTTTATTGGTGTATTTGAAGGCTACTGAATGTGTGAGTGTGTATGTGTGTGAAATATTTGCTGAAAATATTTATCAGCTCCAGAAGTTTTCTAATAGAGTCTGTAGGGTTTCTCATGTGGAGAATTCTATCATCAATATATAAGGAAAACTTTACTACTTTGTTACTTTTATTTATTTCTCGTATATTATCACTCTAGCTAAGATTACAGGCTCTATAGTAACTAGAATTGGAGAGAGTGGACATCCTTGTCTTGTTTCTGATCTTAGTGGAAATATTTTGGGTTTTTCTTCATTTTGTATGGTGGTAGCTACAGATTTGCCATATAGCCTTTATTATATTGATATTTTTCCTCCATGCCTAGTCTCTCCAGAGTTTTTATCATGAAAAGATGCTGAATTTTGTCAAAGGTCTTTTCTGCATTTATTGAAATGATAATATGATTCATATCCTTGAGTCTAGTTATGTGATGTTCTACATTTATTGATTTATGTATGTTGACCCATCCCTGCATCTCTGTTATAATGCCAAACTTGATTGAGGTAAATGATCTTTTAAATATATGCTTGAGTTGGTTTGCAAGTATTTTATTGAGATTTTTTTATGTTCATCAAGAATATTATTCTATAGTTTTCTTTTTTATTGTATCTCTATTTTTGTAATACTGGGTTCATAGAAGGAGTTAGGAAGGATTTCTTCCTAATGCTAAATGCTCAATTAGCTCCCTCTTTTTTATACAGTGTAAGAAGTCCTGGAATGGTGCCACTCATATTTAGGTTGGGTCCTTCTACCTCAACTAACCTCATATGGGAAAAATCCCTCACAGACATGACTAGAGATTTGTTTCTGTGTAATTCTAAATCCTGTTCAGATGGCAGTCAGAGACTAACCTTCACAGTTGTGTTTTTATTTTTATTCAATGCTAGGAACTTTTTGAATTTCTTTCTTTTCTTCAGTGACATGTTCATTATTCAGTAATCTATAATCTCTTAACTGTTTGTGTATTTTCTGTTGTTTTTCTTGATGGATAAAATAGGAGCTATTTCCATTTTTCTAAACTTGAGACTTGCTTTGTGTTCTGATGTGATGTGTTTTATAGTAAGCCTCATGGTCTGTTGGGCACAATATTCTGTACTCCTCTCTAAGGTCTTTTTACTGTTTGATAACACTTATTTCTAATTTTCCCTGTTTATTTTTGTCCAAATGACCTGTCTGTATGTAAGAGTGTGGTATTAAAGTTACACACTATTACTTTGTTGATATTTACATCTGACTTTATATCCAGTAGAACTTGTTTTATGAAAGTGGGCACATCTGGGCTTAGAATATTTAGATTTGTCATGTCCTCTTGGTGCAATGTGATGTTCTTCATGTCTTCTGATTAATTTTAGTTTGAAATCTGAGTGGTGATTTATTTCGCCTCTCAATCTGACGGGACCTAGAATCACCTGCAAGGGATTATCTCAATTATATTAGTGGGCATACTTCTGAGGGACTTTCTTGATAAGGTTGTTTGACATGGGAAGACCCATCTTAACTGGGGGTACCACAGTTCCTTGGTCTGGGGGCCTGGACTGTATACAATGGAGAGAGCTGGCTGATTTACCAGCATTCTCTCTCTACTTCCTCACTGTAACCAGCTGCCTCAAGGCCCTGCTGTCATGCCTTCCCCACCATTGACTGTAACCTAGAATTATAAGTTGAAACAAACTCTTCCTCCCTTAAAGTGCTTTTTGTCAGATGTTTCATGCAAGCAAGAAGTTGTTGACTGATATACTCCATTTTGTCAGATATTAGACTAGCGATACCTGCTTGGTTCCTGGTTTCATTTACTTGGGATATTTTTTCCTATCCTTTCACTTTAAGTAAGGCAGTGTCTGTCTGTCTTTGAGAATGAGTTGAGTTTATTGATGATGGCTTAATAAGTCTTCATTTGCTTAACAACTGTTCTAACATTACAATTTTTCCCTACTATAGCCTCTTGAGTATGGTTATCCTTCTCTTCAATGTATTCTGAGAGCTGGATTAGTGCTTCTGTGGCAGAACCAAGGGAAGAACTAGGAAGGGGAAGGGGAGAAAGCACTAGGACCTAGCAGGTATATCCAAACTCATGCAGAACCCTGGCTCCAATGGAAGAAATGTCATTGAGTCCAGAAGGAGAAGGAGAGAGGGTCCTAGGAGGAAGAAGCTGTACCCAAACTTGACCATGGCCCCTTTATCCAGTGGAAGAAATGTGAGAAGACCTAGGAAGGAGAAGGGAAGAGGATACTAGAAGCAAGCAGCTGTGCCCAAACTTGAGCCCCAGACCCTGGCTTTGGTAGCAGCAGGGACAGGGAGGAGCATGCTGAGCCACAGGGTACACATAGACTCATAAGCAGGGACTGTGGAGGACATTCTTAAGTTCTCTGAGTAATCTAAATGACAGTGAGAGTGTCTAACTTAATGAATACACACACATTAAGCTAGACTTTGGGGATATGCTTATTCCAATTTTACTGGTGGAGTTTACAAAAATGTTTTCAAGATCACACAAGCAGTAAGTGGTAGAGTCAAAATTTTAACCCAAATCTGACTTTAAAGTTAACATTCTTGGCTACCATGTCATAGTTAACCTCATGACACTATTCTTTTGAGGAATGAAGACATAACATGAGGAAGAACAAAGACTATAATGTATCCAGTAAGATTTCAATATGAATATAAAATACAAAACCCCGAGGCATACAGAAAATGACCAGAGAGACATACTTATGTATTCACAAAGGCTCTGTTCTGATAGTAGAGTGCTCTGATTGCAATCTTCATTTTCTCTATTTTTCTAACATTGTAAATTACCCTACCATGCTTGATTTACATTTATCTTTTTTAAAAATTATCATTCTTTTGGTGCCTTGGAGGTAGGGTTTCACTCTAGCCTAGGCTGACCTGGAACTCACTCTGTAGTTTCAGGCTGGCAGTCCACTCAGGATTAAAGGCATGTGCCACCAGCTTTGAGTTTCTTTTGTAACACCACCACCAAATCCTGTCTTATAATGGGCTAGCATGGAGTGGCAGAACAAGGCTCAGCAAAGGGCTGTTCTTGTACCCAGTGATGCAACAAGGCTGTGGAGAGGGGCAGTCATAGTTGAGTGACAGGTACAACAAGCAGGCTGCCACCATGCCTCAGCACTTGCACCCTTGTAGGCAGAGCAGGAGAAGTCGATCACTCTTACTCTGGTCTCACCATCTCTCTTCTTCCAGGTGCTTACACCCCAGAGCCGCTGCTGAGTTTCCGGTGGGCTCTTCTCTCAACTGGTCTTATGTTCTTTTATCACTTCAGCATCCTGCAGATCCTCGGCCTGGTAGGTTTGGTTGTATGCCCTTCTCTCCATGTGAAGCTCTCTGTAAATCTTGATCATCCTGGTTGGTTCTGTTGTATCATTTTTTTTTTTTGGAAAACACATGATGCTAACTTCCAGGACTTCAGATTGCTGTGTCTGGGATGCTGATTGATGATCCACAGCCTTGTCTCTCCAAAGAGTTTTCTGAATCCTTCATTGGTGGCTATTCTTTCATTCCTGGGGAAGCAAGGATGCCCCACACTTATAGCTACTTGGCTGTCAAGCAATGAGTTGCAGCTGGGAAGTGGTTTGCTGTGGGCTTCATGAGCAGGCAGGACCTGGGCCCAAGGGTGGCCTCTGACCTTGGGTCCATGCTGAGTGTGCTCCCTGTTCCTTCAGCAGAGCCTGCCCTCAGCTGTGTTTCAGGTGTAGTGCATTTGTGATATTGGGGATCCCAGGGTATTTTGGAGTGTTCTGGCCCCCATTTTGATTTATTCAAGATCTCCAGTGTTGCATGGGTGCATATTAGTGGTGAAATGATGAGGAAGAGCTCAGGGTTGGGGGTTATGAGATTGGAGTGCCAGTCCTAGCTCAACCATTGAGCTAGAGTCATGGTATCCTGGAGGGCAGGGAATTTTCCGCCTCACTATAAAAGCCCAACCATCCTCCCTGCGAGGTGGTAAGGTCTGGTCTTGAACATGAACAAGCTCTCAGGGTTCTGTAAGGCAGGTGTTGTGGCTGTCCTTGGGGCAGGAATGTCATAGATTATTTTGTGTGGGTGGCATTAATATATCATTAGTCATGTGGAGCCTCAAGTGACCTTGCATGAGGGCGTGTAACCGATGTCCCCAACACCTTTGTAAAAGCACTCACTTGTTCTTCCTCGCTCTGGTGTGCCAGAGGTAGCTTGAGTTCTTTGCTAGTAGTGTGAATGCTGCCTGTGCTTGTGGGAAGACTCAGCATGATTCTGACCTGCACATCCCTGCTTACCTCTTGTTGCACCTTGCTGACATCCTGGATTTCAGAGATGTTAGTGTGTTCATGTCACTATACATACCATGTTCCAGCCATACCTCCAACCACAAGGAATGTTCCACTCACCCACTTCTCACCATAACTCCTGTCCATCTTTCATGAATCCATTTAGGTGCCACTTCCCTCATGAAATCTCCTGTATGCTCCTCAGACCTCCTTGTGGCATGTAAAGCTTGGTGGACACCATCTGGTTTGAGGTCACATATAGCAAACTGATCAACTCCCCTCCCTCTACCACTACTATGTAGACATAGGGACCATTCTGTTGACTGATTTTTTTTCAATCCCATAATACCTCTTCAGGGATTAGGCACATGGTAGATAATAAGGAACAGCAATAGGCTCTGGGTTCAACTGGACAGCAAGACTGAGCAAAACCAAAGAGCTTTTATCCTAGATAGCCAACCTGTTACCTACTCAGAAAGCCTTTATGAACAGGTGGAGATTGGTCAATCCCTCCTTGTCAAGCCCCTCTAGGTAGAGATGGCTGGACTGGCAGCAGCCAGGAGAAGCCTCAGGATGGCGAACGTTCACTCTCCCTCCCTTGTCCCTGCAGGTCACCGAAGTGAATTTGAACAACATGCTGTGTCCGGCCATCTCAGACCCATTCTACGGCCCCTGGTATCGCATCTGGGCCTCGGGACACCAGACTCTCATGACCATGACCCACGGGAAGCTGGTCATCCTGTTCTCATACATGGCTGGGCCCTTGTGTAAATATCTGCTGGATTTTCTCCGGCTTCCAGCCAAGAAAATAGACTGAAGGTGCTTGGAGTTTTTGTTTGTTTGTTTGTTTGTTTCTGTTTTCTTTTTTTTTCTCTGTGAGCTAGCAAGTCCTGACTTGACTTAGAGAACACTCAGTAAATCATGGGAGAGAGCAGTAGGGTGATTGATATTTTCACTTTTTTCCTCCTTTCTATCCCCTTTTCCATGATTCTTCTCTCCCAAGCTTCTCCAGTCAGTGGCCCTTATGCCTGGTCATGGTGCTGGGGGCTAGTCCCTCCCTCTGTCCCTTTCCTGAGCTCTGTGCCACCACGCCCTCTGTGTGGCCTTCCACCAGGGGATGGTAGGAAGTGGATCCCTCGCTCTGCTGGTTGGTGCTTTTAACACGAACTGGTTGAGGATACAGGGAACAATAAGCGGCATTCCTTCCAGCAATAACAGAGTTGAGTTTCATTTTGCCACTGCCAGGGACCTCCAGGCTCACACTGGGGTCCCCTCTTATCTCCAGCACAGCTCCCACCATGAGGGGACTGAAGCCTTGTTTCTATACCAGCAGCAAACCCAGAGCCAAGGGATTTCCCAGCACAGGGCCAGAATAGGAACAGCCCGATTTTTCCCACTAGTGTCTCATGACACAAAGCAGGGAGCCACCTAGCCCTGTCTCCAAGGCAGTGCCTTCGGTGGGAGAAGGTGAGAGCATCCTGCAGCCTAAGAGGAATAGAAGCATTGATAAATCCCAAGCACATGGTACCAGGCAGAACCCTAAAATCTCTGTCTGTGAGAACTTAGAAGGGACTCACATCCCTTTTTGAAGTGAGCATAGAAATGGAATCAGTGAAGGCAAGTGGGAGTTTGGATCACACTCCATGTTCATGTTGATACAAGTCACCATTCTAGTCTCTAGTGCACTTGGAGCCCATTCTTGTTCTTTCTGTCTGTCTCTCTTTCTCTGAAACAGTTTCATTGAAGCTGGGTTGGGGCTTCGGACTGTTTTGTTTTCTGTTTTTGCTTATTTTTGGAAGTTTGAATTGGAGAGGGACCCTTTCATCAGGGCTCATTTCTGGAAGGTCCTATAGATCCACTCTGGATACTTGGACCGCATGGTAGAAGCTTCTGCTGGTAGCTTCCCTAGGGTCAGATTTCTTTGTTGAATTCGGGGGAGAGTATCCCATGCCTCACACCTTGCCCTGCTTCAAAGTACAAGTGTATATTGTACAGGAGTTCTCAAGGGATCAGGTTCCCATGGGAACTTTGATTGCTCTGAAAGTAGCTTTAGTTGAAAGACTTGCATTCAGTCTATGTATGGACCACATGAAAGGAGGCAGTAGCTGGGTATTTGATGACTCCATGTTGGCTTGCTCTAGCAAGGGAGTTGCTTAAGAACAGAAAAAAAAATGTTCCCTGAGTACCCTATTGCCTTGGGCCAATTGCAATATTAGATGTAAGTGCATGTCTATTAGGCCTAGATTGGGCTTCAGTGACTCAGTGGCCAGGATTTTAGGAACTAGACCTATGGGGGAACAGCTGCAAGAGAGTCTCGCTCTGAGTGGATATCATGGGAAGCAACTCTGTGAGGGACCACCCTTCCCTAGACCCTACTGGCCTAGAGGTGATCAACCCTGGGGCACTGAGAACAGGAAAGGAGAGCACTGAGTGTCCTTGTTCCTCTTAAGCTCCTTGTAATCTCATCTCCTGCCACCCTTGAGGGCCATGCCAAGCTTTCCTGAGTGCTGCCCTCAGGTGAGATGTCCCTTCAGTGGCTGCATTTCTCCCTGCCCACCATCAAGCGGCTTCTTGTAGGAGTAGTTGGTTCAGTGGAATGTGTGAAGCCTCCATGGACCTAGGCTACTTTACAAAGGAGAGTGTTGAAAGCTGTTGTGGGAGGGAAGAATCCTTGGGACCTAGACTAGCCCTTACTATCTGTAATGAAATGGGCCTCAGGTGGCGACCAGCTTCAGAAATATTACAGTGATGGGAATATAGTCTTCTACCCTCCACCCTCATCTTGGTGGCATGACCCCAGATCTCTAGGCAACATGGCCTTCCACTGCAATGGCATGCTTCCAAAAGTTTGCCTGTACCCTAGCTCCAGCTCAATACCCCATTTCTGACAACCACTTTCTGGTGCTCAGAAGGATAGAATAACTTCACATGCACATGGTATGACATGGCCAGGCCAAGGCTGAGTCAGTCAGACCTGTCAGAGGAAGTCTGGAGGAAATGAAGGAGAGTGTCAGGGGCCATGATTGGCCCATCAACAAAGAGATGAACAACACATTGTGGACCCCTTCCCCAGACTTCACAGTGAGTCTTGGCCTAGGTTTGGGGTTTTGAGGAGTAGCAGGCATCCCGGCTGCTCTTTGTCTCACTCTTCCCTTAGGCTAAGCCCATGTGGAGAGAGGTAACCTGGCCAGACCCATAGCACCCTACTACCTTCAGGAGTGGGTCCCATACATGTCCATAGTGGCTCTGATACAAGAATGAGGGGAAAGACATAGTTTTCTCTGACTTCTCAACTCATTCCCAGGCCTTTTCTGTCTGTGTCAAGACTATTCCAGCAACCCTGGACAAGTTTCCATATACCATCTACCAGAATGCATGAGCTTTGTGCATCTGTGAGAGTGGTAACAGTGGTGGCCAGCTTCCTTTGGACAGGTCCAAGAAGGGGGAAGACTGTTTCCTCAAGCCTCCAGGCAGCCTTGGTCAAGGAATTGAGCCAAAGAGAACAGTTGGCTGAGCTGGCCAATTTGTAGTAGCCATCTGAGTAACAGAAGGACAATCATGATGGCTTAAGGTCCCCCTCCCCATGCAGTTTTCAGCTTTTACCCCCAAGACCTAGCCCAGCCACCTCTCAGTGGTCGAGTGATGTGCTCTTCTGACAGCCTGTGACATACTGCAGGGTTGGGAAGCCACAAGCTCCACCTCTCCAAGTCGACTTAACTTTCTGCGGACTTCTTTGTATGGACTAAGCAGGGCTGTCTGTGCACTTTACTTTATGGTACCTCAGTCTAGCTGTCAGATCATCCCTTTTGCTCTAGCCTGTCAGGGTTTTGCTATGTGTGATCACAGATGATTCAGTGTTTTGTGACATGGTCACAGCTTCCCACAGATTACGTGGTGTCAGCAGGGATTCATGCACTGGAACTGAGACTGGGCAAGTGGCCTGGGTAGGTTGAGCTAGGTGTTTGGGAGGTGGCAAAGGATGCTTTTTACCCTTCCCACTGCCAAAAAAGGGCTTCCCTGGAATTGTGGGTATTGACCCACTGCCTTGTGTCCTTCTCAGAAGAGGGGTTTCGTAATATATACTATTGTAAGGGAGGTCTGGCAGGGAAAAGACAATGTAAGACATTGCTGCTGGTTTGGTGAATCAGGATCAGGTTCCTGGGCAAGTTAATGAGGCCAGGGAAGAGGCCTCCCTGCTGCCTCTAGGACCTGCCCTCTTGGAGGTGGGAGTCCATGTGAGGACTCAACCTTCATCTTGTATATATAGAGTGAGTCCATTTGTGCTCAGGAAAACCAAGTCACTTGCTGCCCTTCATTGTGACATTTTTGTACACTGGTTTGCTACTCGTGGCACTAACCACCCCCTCATGAATAAACAAAATACTTTCAAGCAGAAATGGTGTTTTGGAAACTTACTTTTTTTTATGTCAATGTGTTAGATTTTAATTCATTTATATTTGTGCAATTGTAGTGAAGACAATAGGACCAGCTGATGTATAATTATTTCTGCTGGGACATTGGTGAATCCCTGACCTCTTTACCCCCTCCGCTATCCTTCCTCCTTCCCAATCTGGAACTGCCACACAAGGGGTTCATCCCCATCCTGTCCCCCCAACATGTGCAGGGCCCCCTTCAGAACCAATCTCTGTAACCCTTCCTTCTAGACAGCACAGGGTGAGAGCCTCTTTATCAGGCCGCTTCTGGGGTGCTCTGTGCCCCCAAGCCCCAGTTTGCTTATTTCTTTGGGTGTTTTGTAATGTGTTTCCTCTATTTTGTAAAAACCTTTTGATTGTACTGAAGTGCTTTCTGCAGTCACCTTTGGAAATAGACAGTCCTTAATTTGTGTACTTAACATTCTGAACCTCAGTCTCAGGTGTTTTTGTTGAAGATGCCTGAATGAAAAGGCACCCTCCCCATGGGGCTTATTGTTACAATGTTTTCTTCATTTAATGTGATTAAAAGATTTATGGGAACCCTGGCGTTCTGGCCCTGCTTCTCAGAACCCTCTCAGAAGGCTTTGTGTCATGCATGGAGTACCCCCCAAAGTGCTGCTGAGCTGTCAGCACAGCTTAGCTTCAGGAGCAGAGAGTCCTGGCATGGTCTTGAACTCCCACACACTACCTACTTCCCCCAAGGTTGTCCAGGGCCCAGAGTGGGGCTTTTGTATGAGGGACATTTGTTGGGCTTTCTGGGCTTCATAGTGTGTTGGACCAGTTTGCCTGAATGAAGTCATCTGCAATTTTGAAATATGTCACCTCAGGCCCACAGCCCCCAGTTATTCTCCAAGCCAGTTGTGCTTGACACAGGCCCATGGCCAACAGGATCAGACTGTCCTGTGGAAGAGGAAAGAGCAACATATCCTTCCTTGCCCATTGGGAACAGCCAGCTCTGCAAAGCAATAGTTATGACTGTGTGCCAGGCATGCATCACAATGCCTTTCCACAAGTTCCCTTCCTCCACAGTCCTGTGGATGCTCTGGAAGTTGGCTGGCAATGATGTTCCCACTTGTCAGAGAGAAACTGAGTCAACTGAGGCTCACTAATAAGGGGGGAGCTATAGTTTAAAAATAGTAGTGTAAGACCACAAAGTCCATGACCTTTCATGTCTCCTCTGGGCCCACTGCATCTCTGGTGTGCTGGGATTGCTGGGAAGACCCAGGCAGTAAATGTAGGAAACAAGAGAGCAAGGTAAGCAAAGCAATGGATGTAAGGCCAGCTTGCCTCTGCTGCTGACAGGTGTGACCCAGGGTAGCCTCAGGGCAGAGCCAGAAAGTCTGGTCGTCAACAGGGCTGGGTACAAGGGACCAGCTCTGGCTGGTAGGGCTGGGGCCAACACACCCTAGTAAAGAGAAGGTGAGGAGAGTCAGCCTTTGTTTTTCCATATCTCTCTTTTCAAGAAGAGAACTAAAGATCAACCAGAGCCATTTGGCATCCCTTCCCTGGGCTAGCGCACCTGGGCCTGCATGAGTCATTCCTGCTCTAGTCTGTTCTTCCTGGGTAGGTTGGAGAGTCTTTCCAATGCTGATGGGACTGCTGCACTTCTGGGCCTTAGAGGCTAGAGTCCAAGCTCCTCAGTGTGCACCCAGCTCTAAGCACCACAAATACTTTCAGCTTCCTCTCCCCCACCTTCTATAGGAATCACACCCAGAGACCATGTGCTCCTTCCCTCTTGTACTCTACTGTCATGCCTGGCCATGGCCTTCTTCCTTGCTTAGCTGCTCACATTCTTTGTACATGCCAAGGCCCTGCTCCAGTGCAAAGTGTCCTCTTCCAAGCCCCAGGCTGCCCTCGGCTCCCCTGGACTTTTCTCCGACTGCCTTCAGAAATCATTTTGAGTACCATTTCCCCCTCCCAGGTAATTCATTTCTGTCTCCTTACATTGACATTCCCATGCTCAGGGGACAAAGAACTTTCTGTACATTCTAGGTTAGCTCTGTGTGCGTAAGAGTGTTCAGAGCTGACGACATACCTCTTGTATGGTGGCTTGTTAGTGTTGTTCTGTACTAAACACCCAAGGTATTGTGAGGATCTTAGTGTCTAGGCTTTACTCAAACCCTTAATTCCAAACATTTTTTTTTTACTTTGAGTCATCTTTTTGACCTGATCACTTAGGCCAGTGCCTTTTATCTTTCATATATATATTATTTATTTGAGAGAGACAGAGAGGCAGACAGAGAGAGTGGGTATGGGTACAGCAGGGCCTCCAGCCACTGCAAACAAATTCCAGATGCATGTGCCACTTTGTGCATATAGCTTTATGTTGTTACTAGGGAATTTAACCTGGGCCATCAGGCTTTACAAGCAAATGACTTTAACTGCTGAACCATCTCCCCAGCCCCTATACCACTGGTTTATGAAACCTAAAATACATACTGAAGTATATGAAAATAACACCTAAATCCAGCTTAAGGGAATCAACATTACCCATGCAATTGAAGCCATCTTCTTCCAGACAGAAATTACTCCTCAGCACCTCAGGAATACAGAGGAGGTTTTTTTCACGGCCCATACCAGGGATGGAGGATGGGAAGGTGGAGTAGTTGACTTCTGTTTTGCGTCACCTAGCTTTTTCTCAGAGCAGCTGCTATCTGGGATTTTGACGGTTCTCAATCACTGTGCTCAATGTGCCCTGTGGTGTCGAGGTTCATGGCGGTACAGTGTGTGTCTGAGAGGTCAGAACTCCAGTTGAAGATATTTTACTTTCCATTTTATTGCCTCTATGTCTTATAACATCTCTAAAATTGAGACACACCTTACAATCAGTGGCCTAACATACCTTAACCTGAAACTTTTTTTCTTTTTCAGCAGTATATAAGGGGCATCTTTGAACTTAAGATGTTTTAGAGTTAATGAAATACGGCATTTGTTAAGTTATATTCTTCTTCCTCTTTTCTCAGTGAAAAATCACCTCCTGGCTATCAAAAAACCCTTTGGAAAAATCATGAACCAACTTGTAGCATATGGCTACATTATAATACTTGGTCCTAGCTGGGTGTGGTAGCACAGGCCTCTAAGCCCAGTTCGTGAAATGCTCAGACAGGAGGTTCATGAGTTTGAGGGCAGCCTAGGCTACATAATGAGACACTCTCTCAACACAAAGCAAGCATATTCTCCCCTTTCTTCCTGCCAATATCCATGCAGACCAGGCAAGCGTTCTGCTTCCTGTCCTTGGAGCCCACTTTGTTGAGCTGTCTCTTGAGACAGGTGGTTGGTGGGACATGAGAGCAAGGAAGCCATCATGCCAAATGTTTGGCATGGAGTCAGATGAGACTAGCTCTGGTGTCTTTTCCCAGCCATGTCCTGGTCAGATGGTTCAGCCTGGTTCCCTCAGGAACTTTTAGGTCCAGTCATTGCCAGTTATAAGGTGAGCTGGCAGCAGTGGGGACACAGGGGAAGCAGAGCCTGTCCTGTCCAGAACCTATGGGTTGATGTGTCTTTTTGGCCCACTCATTTGGCAATGATTCCTGGCTTCCTCCAACGAGGTGGAGGAGGGGTAACAAGCAGACCTTTCAAGGAAAAGAGGCACGTTGACCTAGGGTTGCAGTCAGCTTTCTAGTTGCTGTGCAGAAAGAACCCAAACAAAAGCGCCTTGTGGAGGAATGGGTTTATTTGGCTTATGGACTCGAGGGGAGACTCCATCCTGGCAGGGAAAACGATGGCATGAGCAGAGGGGTGGGCATTACCTCCACCACAGCACTGCAAACAGCGGCAGGAAGGTTTGCCAAATACTGGCAAGGGGGAGCTGGCTTATGACCCCCCATAAGCCCGCCCCAACAACACAGCTCTAATTCCCAAATTGCCATAAGCTGAGGATCGGTCATTGAGAACACATTCATTGGTTTGTGGGGGACACCTGGATCAAGCCATGACAGTCAGCCCCTAACCCCCACAAACTAATAATCATACATGATGTAAATACAATGTGTTCAGCTCAACTCTTAAGTCCCCACAGCTTTCAACTGAGACATAATACCAAAAATAAACCTTTAATGGCACAGAACATTCACAATGCAAAACATGAGGCATGGCAAAAACAGATTGAACCAATACAAGATTTAAAACAAGCAAGGCACCATCAATCTCTAACTCCAAGTTCAATGATTCTAACCAATAACAAGTCTCTTGGAGATTCAATTCCGCCCCTCCAGCTTGACTACTCACAGTCCAGGAAAACTTCATCCGGCGCTGGCAGCTCACCTTGGCACCCATCCATAGTCCTGGAATTCTTTGGGTTTCCATTACAATCCCCAGTTAATCCTGATGGCTCTATCTGGCTCCATGCAGGCAACCTAGTACACCTGCTTCACATGCCGATGGCCATTTTTCAAAAACAAAACTGTGTTGCAAGTCCAATGACGCTGTATTCTTGTCTTTGCTGTACTCCACAGAACCAGGTGGGCTACCAACTTATTAATCCACAGTGGAACAAAGCATTCAGGCCCCTTACTTCAAAGAATCTGCATTCTTCCTGTTGTTCCAATGCAGACCAGCTGGCCCAATCTCAATGGTTGTAATCTCTCAAACAATTACAGGTGAACGGACAGCAGTTTTGACCCAAAGATCTTTCTTTCTGTGCCATCTCCATCTGCTCACACAAGTCCGTCTTTATGTAAAACAACCCTGCACAGGTTTCCAGAACACAGGCAGGCAGAACGCAGTAAGCCTCTCACACAAACTTTCTCTGGCACAGTCCTGACAAAGTTCTTTCTCACCCTAGTAAGCCAAACCTCACAGTCCATAGTTCTCATTACATTCAGGTCTTTATACTCTTGATACGGGTTGCTGCTAATTAATAGTAAGCAACGCGGGGAGAGAGAGAGAGAGTTTTGGAATCCTCCCTCCCCCCTCCTCCTACTCCGAGTTCTTGTCCTCTAATGCCAAAGAATTGTACACAGGGACAGAATTAAATTTTAATTACACATTTATTCTAATTTAGTAGATCCGGAAAAGGGGAGTTGGATGGGGAAATTGGATGTGAGAAATCATAGAGTTTTCCTGCCATCAGTGTGGGGAAAACACATGTCAGAGAGTTCACAGAGCTTTTACTATTTAGTTAGATAAACAGCCCAAGAAAAGATAACAGAAAGCTCCCTTTATGAGAAAGAGAGGTTCATGAGAGAAAGGTCTGGAGCCTGCCCCCCTACCCCAGCTGCTGGGGTAGGGGGTACAGGCCTTACCTCACTGAGGCCTGGGTCAGCAGTCGTCCTACTCCATTGCCATGTGTGGGAAAAAGAGGGGCTACTTCCTCTAGGGAAGCTAGTTTTAAGTCCTCCCCAGGTGAGTTCGAGGAACAGCTGATTGGTTCATATCTGACCAATCAGTTATAGCACCTAGGTTGTAGCTCTAACTAGACACCTCCCATTCAAAGGGAGGGGCTGGAAGGGGAGGAGCGGTCCCTATACACACCTGACTGTCACACTCTGACCAGAATGGTCCATCATGCTGTAATTACAGCACTGCGAGTAGTCTCTTAGGCTGAGATTTCAAACCTGTCCATATTCCTCCCACATATCAATTCCAAAATGCCAAAGCCACAGAATTAGGGTTCTAGCAGCAACAGATGACCCCACATCCTGGTACCAAAACTGTTGTGGTCAGCTTTCTAGTTGCTGCGCAGAAAGAACCCAAGCAAAAGAGGCTCGTGGAGGAATGGGTTTATTTGGCTTACGGACTCGAGGGGAGACTCCATCCTGGCAGGGAAAACGATAGCATGAGCAGAGGGGTGGACATCACCTCTGCCACAGCACTGGAAACAGCGGCAGGAAGGTGTGCCAAACACTGGCAAGGGGAAGCTGGTTTATAATCCCCATAAGCCTGCCCCCAACAACACAGCTCCATCGAGGTTATAAAACCCAAACTGCCATCAGCTGAGGATCAATTACCCAGAACACATTCATTTGTTTGTGCAGGACACCTTGATCAAACCATGACACTGAGCCATGGCTATTTCCAACATCCTGAACAGCTGTCAACTGTTCCAAGCTTTCCCTTGGTCCTGGCAGCCTTGCAAATTAAGCTTCACCCTCATAACCTAAAGGTTATAAAGCTGTGCTTTTTTCAGAAGTAGAAAAGAGTGAGTGTAGTGTGAGCCCAGGATACTTGGATGGAAGAAATAGCTTTTGGACATTTTCCCCCTAGAGAGCTTAGCAAGACATGATCATCCCAGATTAGAGCCACCCGCACGTAACTGGGTTAAAGTGTTGGCCTACATAGGCCCCTCCTTCAGTGACCTCCTTCAAAGCTGATGAGGTTGATTAGGGGGCTATTCTGAGCACTAGCCATGTACTTCGAAGCACGGGGGCAGTCCTCCTATGACTAGGAAGACAGTAATGAAGGCTTAGGGCAGAGTGTGTTCTGCCTGTGGGAAGGTATTACCATCAGACCTCACAAGTCCTTATAAAAGAAAGGGCAGCCACATCCTGCCAGGCAGGGGTAGGTCCCTGTACTTGGTACTTTGAGAACCAGAACAACCAATCAGTTTTCAGACACTGACCTGGTCCTACACCTTTTCTATTTTCAGCCCTAGAGACAGAGGATTAGTTGACAAAATAAAATCTTCAGTGGTGATCACTAGTGTCTACTCAGCAGATTCTCTGGGTTGGAGGGAGGTTGTTATCTCACCTTTCTGAGGCTCAGCTTGTTCATCTATAAGAAAATAATAATAGTACCTACTTCTGAGGACTACTGTAAGGATTAAGTAAAGTACATAAAATACAGTACTTGCTACAATGCCTGGCCGCACATTGTAAGTATTGCTTCCATCACCGCTAAACACCACCCCTGTCATCACCACTTCCATCACCATCATCATCTTCCCCAAGACAAAGAGTGAATGGGAAAATGCTCAGTCTCTGAAGTCTGACAAACTTGATTTGAATCCCGACTTTGCCACTTTGTAACTAGGTGGACATTCTTACTCTGTAAACTGGAATGTTCATCAGGCTATTGTATATATATGTGTGTATATATATTGTTATATATATTGCTATATATAGATTTTAGTTCAAAGTAAGCACTAAATAAATGTTGTAAAGTTGTACTTATTAAAAAGGAGTGGCAAGGTCAGTGTGCCTAGGTGTTGTAGAAGAGGAGAATCGGCCAAGAATAACATATTCAGGACAGTGAAATCATTCTGTATGATGCTATATTGGTAGAGATATGTTTCATAGTGCATTTGTCAAAACCCAAAGGATGTATAATATCAGCAGTAAGGCCAAATGTAAACTAGAGATTTTAGGTTACAAGGATGGGACAATATAGGTCATCAGTTACCGCAATTGTATCAGTTATGTGTGGGAAGCTGATAGCAGAGAGACTAAGGACTAACAGGAACTCTCTGTACTTCTGTTCCATTTTGCTGTGAATCTAAACTGTTCTAAAAAAAAAGATCTATTTTGTGGGAGGGGGAAGGGAATAATCAAACTAGATTGTTATGAATTTATGAAATTAACTATAATCTCCATAGTAACCACTAAGACAACTAAAAAGCCATAAAGAAAAAGAAATGAAGACAGAATGAAAAAGGTTTGTTACAAAAGCATCATCCACAAAAGAAGGTAACAATAGGAATAACAGGAGGATTGAAAACAAAAAAAGATATAAGATATATATAGAAAACAAATGGCACAATGGCAGAAATAAGTTCTTAACTATCAGTAATATTTTAAATATAAGCCAATTAAATTCATCAACTAAAAGGCAGATATTGGCAAATGGATTTTTAAAGTTAATATAAATGGCGATCATAATAAATCTGAGGTGGAAGTTTACAACTAACTTGAGACAGAATATATATTTTAAGTCAAAATTATTATGAGTAACACAGGCCATTTTTATTGATGAGGATTAATACATAAAGAAGATATAACAATTAGAAATATGTATGTACCGAGACACGCCGTGTACCTTGGGAAACAAGGGTCAGGGTTTTCAGGGGTATCCAGATCGTGGACACAAGTTGTGGCCACGCGCTGAGCTCCAGACACCTCCGAGCACAGGATCTGCATGACTGGAAGCCGCCAGCGTGGACCAGCGCTCGCAGGAGGCAGTGAGTCGTCCAGGCAGGCTGTGTCAGAACAGCTTCAGCCCACCGGCCACCTGAGGCATTCATTCGGCCTCAGCCAGCTTCCCTTGGGTTTCCTCCCCGACCCTCCAGTCCTCTGTCTTTCTGTCCTTCTCAGGCCCTTTCATGTCTTTCCTTTTCAACTTTTTGGTTTTTTTCCCTTTTATTTTATTTCTTATATTATTTTTTTTCCATCGGCTGATTGTAAGTAGCCCCTCCCCTGAGCTTCCGGCCTCCAGCCCATCTGCCTTGCCCCTCCTTCTCTAGTCGGTTTCCTGGTTTACTTCATTTTTTTTTCCTTTCTCTTTCTACGGTCATGTCAGGGGCTCCTACGTAGCCAATCCCCCCAGCTTCCGGCCTTCAGCACGGATGCCCAGCCCCACCCCTCGCTAGTCTGTTTCCCTTGGTTTATTTTTCTTTCTCTCTCGCCAGTCTGACCTGGGGCTCCTACATAGCCCCTCCCCCTGGCTTCCGGCCTCTA
>PVHP010014412.1:11002-39412 GCA_004024765.1 Zapus hudsonius | reverse complement strand
CTCTCTCTCTCTCTCTCTCTCTCTCTCTCTCCTTGAAAAATGAATAAATAAAATATTTTTTAAAAAGATAGTGGATGTCATTCTGAGTAACAACACACCCAGATAGTCCTCTGACCTCCACGTTTGTGTGAACACACACCCCACATACATACACATTTAAAAATTAAAGAAAGAAAGTGGGCAACATCTTTTGTTCTTATCAATTACAACAATAATGGATTGGGGAGATGGCTCAGTGGTTAATGGTATTTGCTTGCAAAGCCTGATAGCTGGGATTCTATTCATATACATAAAGCCAGGCGCACAAAGTGTCACATGCATCTGGAGTTCCTTTGCAAGTGGCAGGAGGCCCTGGTACACCCATTCTCTCTCTCTCTCTCTCTCTCTCTCTCTCTCTCTCTCTCTCTCTCTCTCTCTCTCTCTCCTTTCAAATAATAAAATATCTTTTAAAAAGTAAATGCTTCCTTTTTCAAATGGCAGTGACCACTGGGATAATGCAAAAGACACCATAGTGCTGAGAAGAAGTGACAGTGGAGTGTTCAGCACTGGGACATCTCTATCACACTTCCCGAGGCTCAGGGTCTATTGTGGAAAAGGTGGTGGAAAGACTGTAAGAGCCGTCTACGGCCATACCACCCTGAATGCGCCCGATCTCGTCTGATCTCGGAAGCTAAGCAGGGTCGGGCCTGGTTAGTACTTGGATGGGAGACCGCCTGGGAATACCGGGTGCTGTAGGCTTAAATAAAAAAAAAAAGACTGTAAGAGCCAAAGGAAGGGTAGGGCTGCTTACAATGCAAACTTCCAGACACAGAATGGTCTTGATATTCATGACTTCGCAGTGCCTGGTAATACCTACACATAATGGGAGGAAAAGATGATGACACCATAACAAAACAGAGACTGATTGAAAGGGGGAAGAGATATGGGGGGGCAGGGAGGGAATCATAATGGTTTATGGTCTCTATGGAAACTACCAATAAAAAGTAAAAACAAAACAAAACCAAAAAAAGGCTAGGCACAGTGGCGCACGCTTTTAGTCCCAGCACTCGGGAGGCAGAGGTAGGAGGATCACCGTGAGTTCAAGGCCACCCTGAGACTACATAGTGAATTCAAGGTCAGCCTGGGCTAGAGCAAGACCCTACTTTGAAAAACAAAACAAGGGCTGGAGAGATGGCTTAGAGCTTGCCTGCAAAGCCTGAAGATTGGAGTTCAATTTTCCCAGTACCCACATAAAGCCAGATGCACAAAGTAGCACATGCATCTGGAGTTCCTTTGTAGCAGCTGGAGGCCCTGGCATGCCCACTCTCTATCTCTCTTCTCTCTATCTCTATGCTTGTATATAAGTAAATGAAAATATTTTTAAAAAGAGAAAGAAAGAGCCGGGCGTGGTGGTGCACACCTTTAATCCCAGCACTCAGGAGGCAGAGGTAGGAGGATCGCCTTGAGTTCGAGGCCACCCTGAGACTACATAGTGAATTTCAGGTCAGCCTGAGCTAGAGGGAGACCCTAACTTGAAAAACCAGAAAGAGAGAGAGAGAGAGAGAGAGAGAGAGAGAGAGAGAGAGAGAGAGAGAGAGAGAATAAAAATAAAAAGGAAAGGCTTGAGCCCTGAGATGAGAAGTGATTTTATAATGAGAAGAAACCATCACCCATCTGCTATGAGTTTAGTGCTCCATGTACAGAAGGCACTCTTCTGGGCCTTGAGGATTCAACCATAACTTTAAAAACCACCACCTCATGCCACCCATGGAGCTCAGATTCTAGTAGAGAAGATGGACAATAAGGTGACAGACAAAATTTTCAACTTCTATTTAGTCATACACCCATGAATCTCCCAGAGTTTGTCTTGATTTCTTCCCCAGCAGCGTACCTGACCTTGGCCTTCCACCAGACCAGGAACTTCTTGGCAGCAGAGCCTCCGGTCTCCCAAGCTTCCGTCTGCACCCTTAGCCCTGGCTGCCACTCCAGCCCATCACACAGCGATAGCTGCCTCCCTAGGAAAGAAGAGCCAACACTCATTTGCTGATTTAGGTAGCACCTGGCAACCCAATGAGCTGTTGATGTCACACCTACATAAACAGTGTGACTCCCTGGAGAAAATAGTATCTGCTCACATACCTTTACACAGATGAGGTAGCACCTGTTTTGCCTCAACAATAATAGGACTGAAAAGAAATGGAGTATTTCTTATCAGCCTGAGCTGATTATAACACACAATTTCAGCCTAATTCCCACTACCCAGTAATCCAATAAATCAGTTGCCAGTACCCAGAGGTTGTGTCTTGAACTATCAATAAGTATCAATAAGTATTCATGCCCACCACTGTTCTTGCCCCAGGGAAAGAGCAATTAAAAAATAATAAAGCCCTTCCTCCCCCCCCCTCTCTCTCTCTCTCTCTCTCCTCTCTCTCTCTCTCTCTCTCTCTCTCTCCCTCTCTCTCTCTCTCTCTTTCTCTGTGTGCATGTGGGGGGGGGGTTGGTTGTTGATGTTGTTTGAGAGAGGAGGTGTTATTTGGTATAGTATTTTTAGATAAATTCTCACTATGTAGCCTAGGCTGGCCTTAAATGGTCAATGCTCTTGTCTCAGCTTCTTCATAATGGGATTATAGGCAGGTTGCCACCGTGCCCAGCTTTCTGGAGATTTTCTAACAGTGAAAAGAAAGAAAAAAAATAGAAGGGAAACAGAAAACATCTAAGACACATGAGTATGTCAAGCAAAGAATAAGTACTAATGAGAAAAACTTTTCAACATTTTACATTTAATAAAGGTGACATTTAGGGCAACAGCCATGCCTGTTACCTCTAGTTCCAATTGTAGGCACTTAATATTTGTTGAATGAATAAGAAAGTTTTTTCAGTGAATGTTTGTAAGTTCCCAATCATTTCTACTGCTCTCTTCTGCTACTCTTTCCTATTCTTTCTTTCCTTCACTTAGGCACTTTTATAATGTAGAATTCTAGTAAAGAACAACAAAAACTGATCAACAAGAAGTAATTGACAAAAAATATATTCTGTTTTACCTCCATCTTGAAACACATTCAAAGTAGAATAGCAAAAAAAAAAAATTCCATCCAACAAAACTGTGAAGATTTTCAAATTAGAATATGAAACATAGACAAGAACACAAAGAAACCAGCCCCCTTGTGCAGGGTGCAAGGGGGTCGCTTGGGGTGAGTTTCTGGTCAGCAGTTTAGCAACATGCTACAGATGTAAGCCTTGATCCCCAACCTCTGGTACTACTGGGAGGTGGTGGAGCCTTTGGTAGGGCTCAGTCTTACGTCATGGGAGCAGGCCCTCAGGAGGATTGTGAGACACATTCTCTTCCTTTGTGTGTGTGTCCTAGCCATGAAGTGAACCATTTGCTGTACCACAGGCTTCCACCATTGATGTGTTGCCCCCTCCCATGAGAGACCTAAAACAATGGGGCCACCTGACCATAAACTGAAACTTCTAAAATTGTAAACCAAAATAAAACTTTTTTCCTTGTAAATTGATTATCTAAGGTATCTGTTACAGTAACAGAATGCTAACATGTAATGGGTATCAAAAATTTTATAATTAGGACTAGGGAGGTGCTCAATTGATAAAATACTTGCCTCTCAAGTGTGAGGACCTAGGTTCAGTCCCTGGTGCCCATTTAAACCAGGCATGGCGACACACACCTGTCATTTCAAGGCTGGGGAGGTGGAGACAGGTGGATCCCCAGAGGTCACTGGCCAGCCAGTCTAGCCCAATGAGCTCCAGGCCAATGAGAGATCTTGACTCAAAAAAAGGTGAAGGGGCTGGGCCCATGGCTCAGCAGTTAAAGGTACTTGCTGGTAAATCTTGCTGGCCCATGTTCGATTCCCCAGTACCCACATAAAGCCCAATGAAAAGTGGCATATGTGACTGGAGTTTGTTTTCAGTGACAAGAGACCCTGGCACACCCACACGTGTACACACACACACACACACACACACACACACACACACACACAAAGAAAAGAAATATTTTTAAAATGAGGTACCTGAGGATGACATCTCAAATTGTCCTCTGATGTCCACATGCATACATACCCACACATGTGCACTCACACGCATATAACATGCATATGCACACATATATCACATACACATGCAGACAAAACACACTTTAAAATGTGAGCTGGAGAGATGACTCAACACTTAAAGGTGTGGGTTTAGATCCCCAGTGCCCACAAAAAGCCAGATGTACAAAGTGATGCATACATCTAATTTTTTTTTTTGATGGTCTCACTCTAGCCAAGACTGACCTGGAATTCACTATGTGGTCCCAGGCTAGCCTCAAGCTCACAGTGATCCACCTACCTCTGCCTCCTATTTGTGTGTATGAATAAAATATAGAATAAAATATAAATAAATAAAATTAGTGGGGCATGGTGGCACATGCCTTTAATCCCAGCATTTGGGAGGCAGAGGTAGGAAGATTTTGAAGCCATCTGGAGACTATACAGTGAATTTTAGGTTAGCCTGAGCTAGAACAAGGGCCTACCACAAAAATAAATTAATTAATTAAATAAGTAAAATGTGATCCAGGAGGCTAGGAAGATGGCTCAGCCATTAAAGGTGCTTGCTTGCAAAGCCTGTCAGCCCAGGTTCAATTCCCCACCCAAGTAAAACCAGACAGGCATTCATTCGCCGCAACAGTAGACCTGGACATGCCCCCTACACACGTGTACATGTGTGCAAATAAATATTTAAAAGTAAACATGGGCTTTATTTTACAAAATAAAACTAATAGCCAGGCATAATGGCACATGCCTTTAATTCCAGCACTCAGTATACTGACGTAGGAGGATTACCAAGAGTTCAAGGCCAGCCTGCACTACCGAGTTTCAGGTCAGCCTGGGCTACAGTGAGATCCTGCCTCAAAAATACAATAAATAAATCATGTGATCCAGAACTCCCTTTCTAGGAATATACCTAAAAGTATGAAGGATGTGTGTAAACACTAATGGAATACTCATCAATGCTCTGTTTGAAAAAGAAAACGCTAGAAACAACCTAGTGGCTGATGAAGTAGAATCAGGTGACGAACACCACATAACAGTATGTGACTGACACAATAGTGTTCCAGAATATGGCTGGTGAAAATGCTCTCAATCAGCTGCTAAATGGAGAAAGCAGTGAACAACCTGCTTACAATTCCAATTCTGTAAGAGAAAAACATGCATGTATTCTACACGAGAAAAAGTCCAGGGGCAACGGGGAAGATGGCTCAGCAACCAAAGGTGCTGCAAAGATACAAAAGTGACCCGAGTCCTCAAGCCAGCAAGTGTCTCAGTTCTGCTGTTTGAATAAGAATTCATTCCGGGCTGGAGAGATGGCTCAGCGGTTAAGGCACTTGCCTCCAGTGCCTAAGGCCCCGGGTTCAATTCCCCAGGACCCACATTAGCCAGACCCACAAGGTGGTGGCCCTGGTGCTCTCTCCCTCACTCTCTCTCTCTCTCTCTCTCTCTCTCTCTCTCTCTGTATTTCTCTGCTAGAAAATGAATAAATAAAATATAAAAAAAGAATTCATTCCTTCTGCTAATGACTCTAATTAGCCCAACCTAATGGTATATTCAATTCCTTCCCTTACATGTATGTCTATGACCATGTGCACTGATTGTACAGACATAAAAATTCTCACCTTCCAATCATTTCATTTCAGACTTTGTTTTCTTTTTGAGATACGTCTTGATATTTCAAAGCTTGGCCTGGAACTATGGTCCTTCCTTGACCTCCTGAGGGCTGGGATTGCAGGACTGTGCCACCATACCTGGCTCCACTTCTAAGTACCTATCAGCTGACAACATAATGATACTTGGGTCACTAAATGCTGTATTTCCCTGGAATATCTATTCGATCTAATTGGCAATGAAAGGGTTGCTTCTCCAAGGATAACGTGTCTAGTGACCACTGTCTAAATAAGTGGGGGGAATAGTACCCCAACAATTTATACTCACAACCAAGTAGGTAAAATGAAAGTCCATAGAATCTCAGAACAATTTCTCCTTAGATTTTGTCCAGTCCTGTATGATAAACATGAGACTGAATGTCCCCTTTGAAAACTACAGGAGGGGTTTGTGGCCTTTACATGGAGAACACTTTCTGCTCAAAAGGAGGAAGTTGGACTTTATTCAGCAGTGTCCGTAGCACAGAGGCCGGTTTTGATTCCTCGATGCTGAGCTCCAGAAATAAAACCTCCCAGGTTTCATGCTCATCACAGAAGAATGGCCTTCTATAAAAGGACACACACCGTCCTGGAGGGATGCGGGTCAGGCAGAGCGAAAGCCTTCACTTCAGAGTAAGGAGCACTTTCGCCAAACATGTTGCTGCTTAAACAATTTTCTAAAGAGCATGTGTTAACAGGATGGTTATTACGACCTTGATTAAAAAAGATACGAAGGGAAACAGAGTGAGAGCCAGAGGCCCAGACACATCAAGGTGATCAAAAGTAGCAAATCCACGCCCAGCTCTTCCTCGGGGCTCCCCACCCCGCTGTGGGAATCCAGGTGAGCGTCCTACCCCCGCCTCCAGAACTCAGCTGTTTAGTCATCTTGACCAAACCAGCCCCATGACTGGTGGCTTTGCTCAAGCTACTTCACATCCCTAGGCCTCAGTTTCTCCATCTGTAAATTGAGCCGACTGAACGAGATGACAACCGTGAGTCACGACCCACTGTGTCACCTATTCAAGCATCCTCAGGTGGGGCGGAGAGCCCTTCCTACCCATGGCTGACGGCTGGGTCAGCTCCCTCCTCGATGTATGAGGCTAGGTGGCCAGTGTCCCTCTCTCCGCCCCGGGGAAGTGCTGAATTTGCGGAATACCACTTTCAAGTGCATCGATGCCAGTGTCCTCACTTCCTGTAACAAATGACCACAAACTGGGTGGCCTTAAGCAACACACATTTATTCTTTTACAGTGAGGGAAGTTAGAAGTCCAAAATGACAGCTGGCCATGGGGGTCCATGCCTTTACTCACAGCGCTCAGGAGGCTGAGGTAGGAGGATTGCTGTGAGCTCAAGGCCAGCCTTGGCTATAGAACAAATCCCATATCAGCCTGGGCTAGAGTGAGATCCTGCCTCAAATTTAAAAAAGGAAATAAAAAATGAGCTCACAGGGATGGAGAGATGGCCCAGCGGTTAAGGCACTTGACTCCAGTGCCTAAGGCCCCAGGTTCAATTCCCCAGGACCCACATAAGCCAGACCCACAAGGTGGTAGCCCTGGTGCCCCCCCCCTCTCTCTCTGCTTGAAAATGAATAAATAAAATTTTTTAAAAATGAGCTCACAGAGCAACCATTGGGTGTTGGCTCCCATGACGGTTCCAGGGGAGAATGAGTCCCTGCCTCTCCCAGCTACAAGAGGCCGCTGGCTTCTCACATCACCCCACTTGCTGTTTCTGCCATCACTGGCTTAACCCTCCTACAGCCTTCCCATAAGGATCTTTTTTAATTCATTCATTCATTTATTTGCAAGCAGAGATAGAGAGAAGAGAGACAGAGAGAATGGGCACACCAGGGCCTCCAGCCTCTGCAAACAAACTCCAGATGCATGTGCCACTTTGTGCATCTGGCTTCACATGGGCACTGGGGACTCAAACTCTGGTTATTAGGTTCTATAAGCAAACACCTTAACCACTGTGCCATCTCTCCAGCCCCAGGATCTTTTTAAAAATTATTTATTCACATAGGTTCTAGTCTTTTATCTCCTCTCCCCCAGTCCCTACTTCCCTGAGGCCCTCCTCAGTAGGGTTATTGGTGTTCACTGGGGGGTAATTAAGGCCTCTGTCAGTCTCTGGGGGTGGGGGCTGTGCTCAGGATATTTCTGCCCACCCTGGGGCTCTTACAATCTTTCTGACCCCTCTTAGTAAGGATCTTTTGACTACAGTGCACCTATACAGTTTTTAAAATTTATTTTCAGTCAGGGTCTCACTCTAGCCCAGGCTAACCTGGAGCTCACTCTGGCCTCAAACTCAAGGTGATCCTCCTACCACAGCTTCCTGAGTTCTGGGATTATAGGCATGAGCCACCATACCCAACTCACAGATCAAATTTAGAATCATCTCCCCATCTCAAAACCCTTAACCTTAAAGAAAGAAAGAGAATTAACCTAAGTACATCTGCAGAGTCCCTAGGACATGAACATCTTGTAGGGATTCTTTTTTTTAATATTTTATTTATTTATTTGAGAGAGAGAGAGAGAGAGAGAGAGAGAGAGAGAGAGAGAGAGAAGGGCACTGCAAATGAACTCCAGACACATGTGCCCTCTTGTGCATCTGGCTTTACATGGGCACTGGGGAATCGAACTCTGGTCCTTCTGCATTGTAGGCAAATGCCTTAACCGCTAAGCCATCTCTTCAGACCTTGTAGGGATTCTTATTTAAACTCTCATATCTGATGTTACAATTTTACCCCCTGCGCAACAGTTGCCATTTCTGTGTATCATCTTTGATGGACTCCCATGTCTAAAAATGAACTTAAACTTCACCTTTATTTAGCCTAAATTGCCATGTCTATGAAGTCATGGAATTGACTATTGATCATATTTCCCTTATACCATAAAAGAAGTAAATGTCAGCCGGGCATGATGATGCACGCCTTTAATCCCAGCACTCAGGAGGCAGAGGTAGGAGGATGGCTGTGAGTTTGAGGCCACCCTGAGACTACATAGTAAGTTCCAGGTCAGCCTGGGCTAGAGTGAGACCCTACCTCAAAGAACCAAAATAAATAAATAAATAAATAAACAACTAAAAAAACACCTATCAAGATTTTAAATGCTGGGATCTAGCATCTAAATCATTTTATGATGAGACACAATCCCTTTGGGGAACAAAAATAGAAACTAGCTTCCTGATTTTATAGAATGTCCAAGACTACACAGCAGCGAAATTTCAGCCACCCCCAAAACTTCTCCCTGCTGTCTCTGTGCTCATTAATCACAACTTGAAAGTCCGTCAGCTTTTTCTTACTAGCATCCTGATACTGATGATTCATATAATTTCAGGGTTACTTCCCTTTCTGTCATACTCATGGGCACCCAGAGCCTCGTTTTCTATTTGGAGAGTGGAGTTCCCATTGCTTCTTCCGTCGACCAACACCCCTGCATCTGAGTTATCTATGTTCAACAGTAGCCTGTTTACTTGACCCACATTGGGACAGCAGCCAGGCACTGGGGACACGGCTAAGTTGAAAGGAGATCAGTGGCCAGCCGTGACATTATACTGTGCCCCTTGGCAGCGGTCCCAGCGGAAGATTGAACTTTGAAACCACTTTTGAGAAGACAGAGTTCTTTCTATACCCAGTGTGGGATGACATAATTATTCTCATCTTACAGAACACTCAGCATGCAGTAAAAATAGCTAGCATTTATTGGAGACTCGGTATGGTCAGGCCCTGTGATAAGTGCTCTACAAACATTAATTCACACCAACTCCATGAAGTAGCTATTAGTGTTTCCACTTTACAGATGAGAGAGCCCAGTTCCAAAGAGGTTGAAGCAACTTGTCTAGGATTACACAGCTAGTGTGCTAAAGTTGATTTTCAGAGAAGCTGAAGATGCAAGAGGGCTTGGAAGTCATCTGGCAGATGAGAAACATTGAGTAACCTGCCCAAGGACACACAGTCAGCAGACTCAGATACAGAATTCAAATCGTCAACTCTCGGGCTGGTCCCTTTTGTCAGATGCTCTCTCTTTGAAGCTGTGATTTCTCAGATAATTCCTTCAGATGCCTGCTTGGTTGGCTTTTTAAAAAATATTTTTACTTATTTGCAAGCAGAGAGAGAGAGAGAGAGAGAGAGAGAGAGAGAAGGGCACACCAGGGCCTCCAGCTGCTGCAAACAAACTCCAGATGCATGCACCACTGTGCATCTGGCTTTATGTGGGTACTGAGGTATTGAACCCAGGTCCTTTGGTTTTGCAAGCAAGCGCCTTAACCACTGAGCAATTTCTCCAGCCCTTGGTAGGCTTTTTTTTCTCATCATCTATGTATCATTCCTTCTTTGTTGCTTTTGCCCCTCACCAGTTCCATGCTAAGGGAAAACTGTGGAAGGTGCAGAATCCCCAAATGGCTCTTCACCACCTCTCCCTCTGACACAAGAAAGAACATGTGGAAAGTGCTAGGAAATCTCCACGCGTCTACACTCATTAATTTAGAACTAATAATACTTTAACCAAAATAGGATTAAAGTTCACCTCTAGAAAAACAGATTGGTAAGCAAATATGGAAACAAGACTAGATGAGGTCATGATCAAAAGAAGTTGGACACTTCAAAGGGGATCAGCTGCATCCATGATCCCACAGAATACTGTACAGTCACCCAAAATGATGCTTAAGAATCCTGTAAGATGATACAAGAACAGATCATGGTTTAGCAAGCAGATGGTTCCACTTTGATTTTCACAAACATATACCATGGGGGGGAGGCTAGGATGATGGTCTCTGGGTGATTCATACTTTCATTTTGGTATTTATTTGTATTTTTCCAACTTTCTACAATAAGCACATATTACTTTTATAATCTGAGGGATGGGAAAAGCATCAAACTTTTGGATGCAGTCATTGGAAGTTGCTCCGTAAGAGGTGGGAGGTGGTGGCGCACGCCTCTAATCCCAGCACTCAGGAGGCAGAGGTAGGAGGATCACTGTGAGTTTGAGACTACCCTGAGTCTACATAGTGAATTACAGGTTAGCCTGAGTTAGAGCAAGACTCTACCTTGAAACACCAAACATACACAAAAAAAGTTGCTACTTAAAAAAAAAAAAAAAGTTGACTCAATAAACCCAAAGTTCTAACATCCAAATGAAAGGAGTTCCAAAAAGAGAGAAGAAAGAAAGAGGACAAGGAAGAAATTACATGTGAGATAACAGTATACAACAGTATATCCCAAAATTGAATGCCAAGAGAACCAACATTGAAAGGGTTAATGAGTGTGCAGAGATGTAGCTCATGGTGAAGGGCTTGCCCAGCACGCAGGAGGCCCTGGCTTCATTCTCCAGCCCTGGAGAAGCCGGTCACATCCCAGCCTTCAGGAGGTGGAGATGGGAGGATTAGAAGTTCAAGGTTATCTTCAACTACATATTGAGTTGGAGGCTAGCCTGGGCCACACAAAACTCTGGCAACCATCAACTCCAGGAGGAAAAAAAAAAAAAGAAAGAAAGAAAAGGGTTGGAGCGATTGCTCAGTGGTTAGGTTGTTTGTCTGCAAAGCCTAATGATCTGGGTTAGATTCCCCAGTACCTACATAAAACCAGATAAACAGGGTGGGTGGCACATGTATCTGAAGTTCGTTTACAGTGGCTGGAGGTCCTGGCGTTCTCTCTCTCTCTCTCTCTCTCTCTCTCTCTCTCTCTCTCTCTCTCTCTCTCTCTCTCTCCTTACAAATAATTTTTTAAATTTTAAATCTTAGCTGAGTGTGGTGGCACACACCTTTAATCCCAGCACTAGGGAGGCAGAAGTAGGAGAATTGCTTGAGTTCAAGGCCACTATAAGACTACATACTGAATTCCAGGTCAGCCTTGGCTCAAGGGAAAGGAAAACGTGACTCAAAAAACAGGCAATTTTTTTTAAGTAAAAAGTATGTATGTTAGCTGGGCATGGTGACACACACCTTTAATCCCAGCATTTGGGAAGTTTAGGTAGGAGTATTGCCATGAGTTAGAGGCCAGCCTGGAACTAAAGAGTTTCAAGCTAACCTGGGCTAGAGTGAGACACTGCAAAATAGGGCATCACTGTAAGTGATGTAAGTGGCAGCCTGGTCTACATAGGATTTTTAGAATAGCCAGGGCTGCATAGCAAAATCTTGTCTCAAAGATGGGAGGAGAGTGGGGGGAGACAAGTCAGTAAAGTGCTTGCTTTGCTTTACAAGCATGAGGACCTGAGTTCAATCTCTAGTACCCACATAAATATACTGGATATGGCAGCACATCCCTCAGGTTTCTGGCCAGCCAATCTAGCACAATTGGCAAGCTCAAAACAAAAAGTGAAAGAAGAAAGAAAAAGAAAGAAAGGAAGGAAGGAAGGAAGGAAGGAAGGAAGGAAGGAAGGAAGGAAGGAAGGAAAAAAGAAAGAGGAAGGAAGGAAGGAAAGAGAGATAAAAGTAGAAAGAGAGAAAGAGAGAGAGAAAAGACAAAAAGAAGAAAGAGAAAAAGAAAAGAGGTGGTCATTTGTTGTAGTCACCCTTGTTGCTTCAACAAAGAACCTGATCAAAAGCGGCTGATGGGAGGGAAGGGTTTATTTGGCTTACAGACTTGAGGGAAAACTCCATGATGGCAGGGAAAATGACGACTTGAGCAGATGGTGAACATCACCTCCGCCACAGCACTGCAAACAGCAGCAGGAGGTGTGCCAATAACTGGCAAGGGGGCAAGAGAGGAAGCTGGCTGTAACCCCCATAAGCCCACCCCCAGCAACACAGCACCAACAAGGTTCCAATTCAAAACTGCCATCAGCTGAGGATCAAGCATTCAGAACACATACGTTTGTGGGGGACACCTGGATGAAACCATCACAACGTTCTTCCTGAAAAACAATACCTGAGCTTGTCCTCTGACCTCCACGCACACACAGACACACACACACACACACACACACACACACACACACACACACACACACACAAGTCTAAGTGTTCCTCTTTAGGGATAGATTTAAACAGAGGTTTGCTTTTTCTTTTTTTTTTTTTCTTTTTGCAGTGTTCAGATTTTTATCAATGATCATGTCATCAGGAAAATGACACCTTGTTCCATTCAGAAAATGAAATAAAAAGTAAGCTCCAGAACACGACTTCGCAGTTTATAAAACACCTTCACAAACATTGTTCTACATAAAGAGTACAAAATTCAAATCAAACAGAAATGTTTTGCTATTTGTAGACTAAAAGCTAAACAGAGGGAGACCAGAAGCAATCAAGCAAAGTGGCCAAGGAGGCGGGGCTTCAAGCCCCCCACTTGGCCGGCCCAGCAGGACATGGGCTCCAGATGAAGCCCTCTGAACCCAAGGCTCCTCTTCCCTCCAGAGATACTCAACTGAGGCAGCCCAGGAAACAGAAAACCAAATCAAGGTGATCAGACTCCCAAAGATGAGGGAAGATAGTGCGATTTCAGAAAATGTCACCTGTCGCGAGGACATAGTGACCTTCACAAACTGACTTCAGATTTGGATGATCCCATCACCACATAGGTAGAGGGTCCTCAGACAGCAGGAGCACCAACCTTGGGATCTGTCAAGCTTCCAATGAGCCCTTCCCCCGCCGGACTCTCCACTGTCCCAGGACACTTCAGGCAGCCCAGAGCCCACGCTGAACCAGCTGAGGCAAAGCAGAAGTCAACAGGAAGAGGGAGAATCACCTCTGACTCGAGAGCAGGACAGGAAGTGGGTTCAGGCAGGAGGCTGGCCTGCCAGCCTCATGCCTCAGACGGAATTGAGCAAGACCTCAGGGAGGGAGACATGCCAATCACAGCTCCTCAGCTAGCCTCAAGGCTCCCACCTCAGGGTGCGATGTGGGCCGCTGGGTGTCCAGAAGAGGAACTTTCTGCCCCCTCGCAGCCACTTCCTTGCCTCCATGCCTGTATCTGGGGAATAAAATCAAGGGAAGTTAATCGAGTAGAGAAGATGAGAGGCCATTAATGGGTTTCTCTCTGCGGGGGCCAATGCTGAAAAGATCACACTAGGGCTGGGGGTGGCTTATTGGTGGAGCACCGGATCCTATCCGGCTACTTCCAAGGTGCTGGGGGTGGGGAGGAGGGAGAGGAAGCCTCAACTTCACACCTCTGAGTCTCATTTTCCCATTTATAAGATAGAAATAGAGCTGGAACGGTGGCTCATCAGTTAAAGGCGCTTGCTTGCAAAGCCTGATGTCCTGGGTTCGATTCCCCAGTACCCACGTAAAGCCAAATGCCCAAATGGCACATGTCTGTAAGTGACAACAGGCCCTGGTGTGCCCATTCTATCTCTCTCTCCCTCTTTGCAAATATATATCCTCCTACTTCTGTCTCCCGAGTACTGGGATTAAAGGCATGCGCCGCCATGCCCGGCAAAAATATATTTCTTAAAACAGATAGAAATAGCCAGGCGTGGTGGTGCACACCTTTAATCCCAGCACTCTGGAGGCAGAGATAGGAGGATCACCGTGAGGTCAAGGCCACCCTGAAACTACACAGTGAATTCCAGGTCAGCCTGGGCTAGAGTGAGACCCTACCTCAAAAAAACAAAAATAAAAATAAATAAAGAGCATCAGTACATGTATGGCATGAATTGGCTCCGTATAGATCCAACGAGCCCTTCGGCGGTCATGGTGGTCTCTTCTTTGTCTTTCTAGACTTGGCCCACTCCCCAAGTCTATCAGACAAGCACCTCTGGTCTGAAGAGCCATCACAGCGCCTGTTTGCTTCAGGACGCGTCAAATCTTTGCTGGGAGGGCCTGGGTTCGAGGCTCTGTCACCCCACAGAGCCAGGAGCTTGCAGAGCCCACCATGGTGACCAGGGGCTTGTTAGAAATCAGAAGCCCAGGCCAAGGGGAACAGGCTCATCCAAGTTTGAGGCCACGAGTGGGGTGCTCTACAAGCACCCATAAGCAAAGCAAGCACCAGAAAACCCACAGGGCTCTTGATCTTGACTGCACCCTTGGGCAGGCACAAAGCCAACCAAGTTAGGGCCGGGAAGCTTCTAGAGCCTTGCTCAGCTTCCACTTCCTGAGGACTCCAGCCTGATCTCAGACCTGCAGGGATATGGACAGCCCGGTGTCTTTAAAGCGCCACCTGCTGGTCGTGGCTGTGACCTGGTTTACCAGGCCTGCCTTCTTTCTGTGGTATCTTTTGTACAGTTTCCATTTGATGCTTTAAAAAAAAAAAAATATTTATTTATTTATTTACTTATGTGCAAGCAAAGAGAGAGAGTGAGAGAGAGAAAGGAGAGAGAGCATGGGCATACCAGGGCCTCTTGCTGCAAATGAACTGCAGATGCAGGTTCTATTTTGTGTTTCTGGGTTTATGTGAGCACTGGGGAATTGAACCCTGGCTGGCTGGCTTTGCAGTCAAGTGCCTTTAACTGCTGAGCCATCTCCCCATGCCTGATGCTTTTTTTTTAAAGATGATATCAGAAGAATGTTTTTTCCTCAAATATTGCTTACTTATTTGAGAGAGAGAGAGAGAGAGAGAGAGAGAGAGAGAGAGAGAGAATGAGCATGCCAGAGCTGCTTGCCACACTGCAAACAAATTCCAGACACATGCGTGACTTTGTGCATCTGGCCTTAGGTGGGTATTGAGGAATTGAACCCTGGCTGGCAGGCTCTGCAAGCAAGCACCCTAATCACTTAGCAATCTCCCCAGTCCGCATTTGATGCTTTGAAAAATGATTTCTAGGACAGGCGTCGTGGCACACGCCTTTCATCCCAGCACTCAGGAGGCAGAGGTAGGAGGATCACCATGAGTTCAAGGCCACCCTGAGACTACATAGAGAATTCCAGGTCAGCCTGGGCTAGAGTGAGACCCTACCTTGAAAAAAAACAAAACAAAACAAAACAAAATATATATTGTCAGTAAAAGTTTTAAAAGGGAGCTGGAGAGATGGCTCAGTGATTAAGGTGCTTGCCTGCAAAGCCTAACAACCAGGGTTCACATCCCAGGACCCACATAAAGCCAGCTGCACAAGGTAGCACGTGTCTGGAATTTGTTTACAGTGGTTAGAGTCCCTGGCATGTCCATTCTCTCTGTCTCTCTCCTCTCTATCTCTCCCTGCTTGCAAATAAAAAAATCTTTTTAAAAAAGTTTTAAAAGTTTTAGTTCTCCATCAGTTAATTCTCATATGAGTTAGTCTAGATGTGTTAATACCAATATTCTGTTGGCCTTGGAATATGTTTCTATACCTTTTTAAATAAGGTTAACTATATAGCCCAGGTTGGCCTTGAACTCTCATTCCTCCCTGATTGCTGGGATTACATACCACCATACCAGCTACTAGGTCTTTCTCATCAGACACTGAATGTCATGGTTTGATCCAGGTGTCCCCCACAAACAAATGAATGTGTTCTCAGTGATCGATCCTCAGCTGATGGCATTTCAGGAATTAGAACCTCGCTAGAGCTGTGTTGTTGGGGGAGGGCTTCTGGGGTTATAAACCAGCTTCCCCTTGCCAGTGTTTGGCACACCTTCCTGCCGCTATTTGCAGTGCTGTGTCTCCTCTCTCTTTTCTCTGCTTGCAAATAAATAAATAAAATCTATTTTTAGCCGGGTGTGGTGGCGCACGCCTTTAATCTAGCACTCGGGAGGCAGAGGTAGGAGGATCGCTGTGAGTTCCAGGCCACCCTGAGACCACATAGTGAATTCCAGGTCAGCCTGGGCTAGAGCGAGACCCTACCTGGGGTAGGGGGGGAAGATCTAGGGGCTAATGTAATGGAAGAGCACTTACTAAGCATACATAAAGGCCCTGGTTTGATCCCAGAACTTAAACAATAAAAATTAAAATGAGGATGTAAAGGAATGTTTATTGGGATCACATGTTAATTTTTTTGGGGGGAGGGTTTTTAAGGTAGGGTCTCGCTCTAGTCCAGGCTGACCTGGAATTCACTCTGTAGTCTCAGGGTGGCCTTGAACTCATGGTGATCCTCCTACCTCTGCCTCCTGAGTGCTGGGATTAAAGGCGTGTACCACCACGCCCCGGCTGGGATCACATGTTAATTTTTTAAGAATTAGATCCTAAAAGAATTTATGAAATGTGATCCTACTTATCTTAAAAATAATTATATGCTATCTGTATATATGTAATGTATAATTATTTTAGCATAACTATATATTATGTTTATATTTTATTATATATTTTAGAAGAATAAACACTAAAATAACAGTAGTTATTTGTAGAAGTAGTGTAGCTCTTGTGTTTTTTATGAATTTTCTACATTTTTTTCAACGGTGATACTATTTTTTAAAATAAATTCAATAAATTCAGTAATTTTTAAAACTTTATTTGCAAGGAGAGAGAGAGAGAGAGAGAGAGAGAATGTATGGGTGTGTCAGGGCCTTTTGCTGATTCAAACGAACTCCAGATGCATGGCTTTGTGAGAGTACTGAGGAATACAACCCAGGCTGGCAGGCTTTGCAAGCAAGTGCATTTAACCGATGAACCATTTCCCCATCCTGGTAGTACTATTTTTCATAACTTTTTATTGACAATTTCCATAAATATAGACAATATACCATGTTGCCGTCAACTTCCTAGTTGCTGCGCAGAAAGAACCCAAACAAAAGTGGCTTATGGAGGAATGGGTTTATTTGGCTTATGGACTCGAGGGGAGACTCCATCCTGGCAGGGAAAACGATGGCATGAGCAGAGGGGTGGACATCACCTCCGCCACAGCACTGCAAACAGCGGCAGGAAGGTGTGCCAAATAATGGCAAGGGGAAGCTGGCTTATAACACCCAAAAGCCCACCCCCAACAACACAGCTCCAGCGAGGTTGTAAAACCCAAACTGTCATCAGATGAGGATCGATCTATCAGAACACATTCATTTGTTTGTGGGGGACACCTGGATCAAACCATGACATACCATGATCTAATCCCCTCCCAAATCCCCCTCCACTGAATCCCTTCTTCATGACAATTAGTCTCTCTTCCATTCTGATGCCATCATTTTTCCCTCCTATTACGCAGGCTTTGTGCATCAGCCGCTGTGATGAATATCAAGGCCACTTTGTGTCTGGAAGACGAAGACAACATTGTAAGCAGTCCTCCCCTCCCTTTGATGCTTACATTCTCTCTACCACCTCTTCCACAATGGTCCCTGAGCCTTGGAGGGTGAGATAGAGATGCCTCAGTGCTGAACACTCCACTGTCACTTCTCAGCACTTGGGCGATTTTTTTCGTTGTTGTTCTTTGTAGAGTCTCTCTCTGGTCCAGGCTGACCTGGAACTCTGTTCTTCCAGGCTGGCCTCAAACTCACAGCAATCCTCCTGCCTTTGCCTTAAAGGTGTGCACTGCCACACCCAGCTACACTTATTTTTTTATTTATTTAAGAGAGAGAGAGAGAGAGAGAAAGGGAGAATGGGTGTGCTAGGGCCTCCAGACACTGCAAATGAACTCTACCTTGTGTATCTGGCTTTATATGGGTATTGGGGAATCGAACTCAGGTCCTTCTGCTTTGCAGGTAATTGCCTTAACTGCTGAACCATCTCTCCAACCCCTCATTCTGGCCATTTTTTCAAAACTTTTTATTGACAGCTTCCATAATTATAGATAATAAACCATGATAATTCCCTCCCAACCCCAACATTCCCCCTCCCAAGTCCACCCTCCACCATATCCTCTCCCCTCTCAATTTGTCTCTATTTTGTTTTGATGTCATAATCTTTTCCTCCCACTATGAAGGTCTTGTGTAGGTAGTGTTGGACACTGTGAAGTCATGAATATCAAGGCCATTTTGTGTCTGGAAGTTTGCATTGTAAGCAGTCCTCCCCTTCCTTTGGCTCTTACAGTCTTTCTACCACCTCTTCCACAATAGATCCTGAGCCTCAGGAGGTGTGACGGAGATGACCCAGTGCTGAACAAACACTCCACTGTCATTTCTTCTCAGCACTATGGTGTCTTTTGAATCATCACAGTGGTCACCACCATCTGAAAAGAGAAGCTTCTCTAGCCAAAAGTGAGAGTAGCATTAATATATGGGTATGCACGATTTTTAAAAAGTGCTCATAAGGCAGTTTGGAGGGTGTAATATATGAATTTAGCCAGTCAACAGCAGGCATTACTCCCCTAGGGCTCAATGTCTTCCCTCACCATATTCTTTTGACTAGGTCTTCAGTACCAGGCATGTATTCCCTCCCATGGAGCAGGCCTCCAGTCCAATTGAAGAGCAGTTGGTTTCCCCCATAACAGACATGGCACTATTGCCCCAGTTGGCACACTTGGCCTGGCTGGCCAATCTTAAGGCTTGCAAGGTCCACTGATGTTCACCACCATGGATGACTTCTCTCTCCCACATGGCTGCATGCAGCCACAACTTTTTCCAGCTTTCTGTTAGCTGGTCAACAGGGAGGAGGTTTCCAGCTCAGCTCCAGCTTGATTTCTCGGTGACCTGCAGCCCAAGCCTGTGTGGTCTTCAGCCATGGGGTCTTATCATCTAGTTCTGGTGGGCAACCAAGAGCCTTGGCAATTTTGGCCATTTTTAAGTCCCCCAGTGGTCTGTGTGGTACTATTTTTATCATCAGAAAATATACCTCCACCCTCCCCTCCAGACACTGTCTAGAGCTTGGCCATGCCTGTGTCCAGAGTTGCAACATCTCAGCTGTCAGGGGGTCAGGGGAAGTTAAGTCCTGAGATATAGAGCTAAGATTGCTTCCTGCCCCAGAGCAGCCCCCTGAAAACTCCTGCAGCCACCACCCCAAAGTTCCTAAGAACACACCTCCTCACTGTGCTGTCTTCCTTGGCCTCCCTCCTCCACCTGGACCTGGTCATTCGGCATGCCTTCGAGGAAGGAGAGAGCACATCTGCATCTGAGGGCAGGTGGATGACAGGAACGCAGACAGTCCTGGCCATTACTCAGCCCCTTCCAGCTCTCTCCAGCCACCCTAGGCTCAGCTCCTCCCGCCTGCACCCCAGGACACTGGGTTCTTTCTGGCCATTTTTCACTTTGAATCCAAGCTGTTTATCTGTGGCTTCTCATCTCAAGGGCTCTCAGGTCAAGCATTTAAACCAGGTCATGGAGAGACACACTCCTGACCTTTTGCTGTTTGTTTTGTTTTTTAGGGACACAATTTACCCTCAAGTTCAGGTTAACCTTGAACACAGGGTCCTCCTTTTTCCACCTCCCAACTGCTAAGATTACGGCTGGCTCTTAATCTCCCTAGGGTGGCAAAGTCAGTGTGTGCTCTAACTCCGCAGACACATGGGTGGTAGGTAAGCAATTCTGTTCTTATTTGAGTATGTGTTGGTTTTACCATTTATCAAAAATATAATTAGAACAGCAAACCCAAAAGCACAGATTTGGAGTTCTATTTGTATTTGTAAAGCATGACTTCATATTTAAGGTATTTCTTAGGCATGTAAAATTATTTTAAAGTATATGATTTTTTTACATAATCTTCCTCTATATCCCAAACTGGAATTATACAGCTCAGGCTGCTCTTATATTCGCAGCAATCCTCCTGCCTCGGCCTCCTGAATGCTAGAATTATAAGTGTGACCCACTATAGCCATTTCAGTGTGGACATTTTTAAGGCGTGAATGTTTAAGAAGAAGCTACACTAGGTATTAGGTTTAAAATGTGGCTTAAATGAGTTGGAAGCCTCCTCCCTGTTGACTAGTTGTCATGATTCTGGAGAGTTCTCTGCAGCCAGTTTGGGGATGTCATCAATGGACTTAACTAGCAATGGAGCCTGCAAGTTTAAGGCAGGCCAGGCAGGCCAAAGGTGCCAATTGATGCAATGGTAGCACGTCTGTTAGGGGACAACCAACTGCTCTCTGATTGGACTTCAGGCCTGCTCCAGGAGAGGGAATTCCTGCCTGGTACTGAACACCTCATCAAAAACCTGTGGCTGAGGAGGTCACAAGCCCAAGGTAGGGGGGAACTACTACTGTTGTCTGGGTCAATGGATATATTATGGCCACCAATCGGCCCTCTAAATACTTCTGTTTATGCCCTTATATTAATGCTACTCTCACTTTTGCTTAGAGAAGCTTCTCTGTTCAGATGGTGGTGACCACTGGGGAGCCTCAAATCTCATTAAAGTGCTGAGAAGTGACAGTGGAGTGTTCAGCCCTGAGACATCTCTATCACACCCTCCAAGGCTCAGGGGTCATTGCAGAAGAGGTGGTGGAAGAATGTAAGAACCAGAGGAAGGGAGGAGGGCTTTGCAATTCTCTTTCAGACACAAAGTGACCATGGTGTTCATGACCTCACAGGGCTGACACTTCCAACACAAGACCTGCGTAACAGGAGGGGAACATGATGGCATCAAAATGGAAAAGACCAGTTGGAAAGAAGGGATGGAGTGGACAGGGTATTGGGAGGGGGAAGGGAGGGTGGTGGGAGGGGATTATGGTCATGATATGTTGTCTGTATGTACAGAGGTCCACTGTGTGGATATGCCTCATTTTGATTGTTCATTGACATTTTTAGCTACTATGAGCATGGATGTTCAAATGTATGAGTCTTTATACTATGCTATATAGAAATGGAATTATTCAATTATACTTTATATTTAATTTTTTGAGGAACCACCATATTTGCCACAGAAGCCATATTATTTTACATTCCCACCAGAGGGCACAAGGGCTCTAATTTTCCCACATCCTCAACAACATGTGTTATTTTCTGGCTGTTTATATACATGCTTATGACTTGCTTTTTTTAAATTTGTATTTGTTTATTATTATTCACAAGCAAGGAGGGGGAAAGAAAGAGAGAATGGGCTGAACTCCAGATGCATGTGTCACTTTGTGCATATGGCTTTACATAGGCACTGGGGATTTGAACCTGGGCCATCAGGCTTGCAAGCAAGCACCTTAATGACTAAGCCATCTCTCCAGCCCATGACTTGCTTTTTTTGGTGGTTACCTTTTGAAGGGTGCAAAGAAGTTGGACAGATGAAGAACAGGGAATTGACTGCAAGTCCTTTAATGCTTCCTCATTTTTGAACCATCTGAATGTGTTAGTCAAAAGTTAAATTTTATTCCAAGTCAGCCTGGGCTAGAATGAGACCCTACCTCGAAAAACCAAAAAAAAAAAAAAAAAGTTAAATTTTTGTGCCAATGTTATTAGGAGAATTTCCATACAGCAACGTTGGAAGACTTTCACAATGACAGCGTAGATGTCCTCTAACTGGTCACCACCATCACCACACACTGTCCTTACATGATCACAGTGTATCTATCCATCAAGCCTCTCCATTCTTTTGTCTATTTTTTGTTTTTTGAGGTAGGGTCTCGCTCTAGCCCAGGCTGACCTGGAATTCACTCTGTAGTCTCAGGCTGGCCTCCAACTCACGGTGATCCTCCTACTTATGCCTCCCAAGTGCTGGGACTAAAGGTGTGTGCCACCATGCCCGGCTTTGATTCTTAAAAACAAATACATAAGATAGTTTCCTGGGCCTCTTTCAACACTTGCAAAGTCTTTCACAAAGGCTGAAACTTTGTATGTTTGTTTGTGTGTGTCTGTGTGTCTCTGTTTTTGTGTCTGTGTGTCGCTGGGTGTGTGTTTGTCTGGTGTGTTGTGTGTCTGTGTGTGTATGTCTGTCTGGGTGTGTGTCTGTGTCTGGGTGTGTGTGTGTGTGTGTGTCTGGGTGTCTGTGTGTCTATCTGTCTGTCTGAGTGTGTCTTGGTGTGTGTGTCTTTGTGTGGGTGTCTGGGTGTGTTTGTCTGGAAGTGTATGTGTCTGTCTGTATTTTTGTATGTTTGTCTGGGTGTCTGGTTGTGTGTGTGTGTGTTTGGTCTGGGTGTATGTGTGTCTTGGTGTGTGTGTGTGTGTGTGTGTGTGTGTGTGTCTGGGGGTGTGCGTGAGCCACAGCATGCATGTGGAGGTCAGAGGACAACCTTGGGTGTTGGTCCTCACCTTCGTCCTTGTTTGAGGCACTGTCATTCACCACCACACTTGCCAGGTTAGCTGACCCACTGACCTCCAGGGGTTCTCCTGTCTTTGCCTCCCACTTACCGAAGACAAGTGGATATGGGTTCTGTTCTGGGAATCTGAACTCAGGTCCTCATGTTTGCATGGCAAGCACTATCCACTGAGCACTCTTCCCAGGCCCCTGGAACTTTTTCTCAAATCAGTTTTCCAGAGGATTCTGATCAAGATCCAGATGCTCATCCTGTCAGTGGTTAGCCAGGGTTGTAGCCCAGGCTGTACTGAAGTTACTGTGTAGACCAGGCTGGCTTTGACTTCATGGTGAACTTTTATCTCAACCTCTGAGCGCTAGGATTATAGGCATGTACCACCATGCCCAGCTTCCAGAGAAGATATTATCACACTGGATCCAATCAAGTCTCCATACACACTCCCCAAGACTTGGGACCCAGCTGAGTGTCTGCGTGAGGCGGCTGTGTGCACTAAAGTGTCGCCCTCCCAAGAGCAAGATGTCCATGGAGCCAGGACTATGGTTGAAGGAGGACAAAATGGTCATCCATGGGTCACTCTCTTGGCTCTACATCTAGTAATCTCCTTTTTTATTATTTTTGGTTTTTCGAGGCAGGGTCTCACTCTAGCCCAGGCTGAACTGGAATTCACTCTGTAGTCTCAGGGTGGCCTCGAACTCATGGCGATCCTCCTACCTCTGCCTCCCGAGTGCTGGGATTAAAGGTGTGCGCCACCATGCCTGGCTGTAACCTCCTATTTTTCAGGGAGAAAAAGATCTAGCTTTGGGAGACTTCCTGAGAATGCTGGGAAGGAATGATGCCTCAAAATGTTTTCCAGTTCCCCTAACTTGGATTCTCCCTGATGCTTGATCCTTTTCTGATCACAAAAGAAGCACATATTCAGAGTGAAAACTCAACCCCCACAAAAAGGCCTTTCACAGATAACTCCTATGAACAGTTTGTCTTCCTGAAGTTTTCTTTAAAAACTTCGTGGCATGTGAGTGTCATTTCCATAGACATGTACACATGGAGAGGGTTCCAAAGTGTTTTCATCACACAGTGCCAGTGAATTCTCTCTGGACATGTGTTCCTGCTTCTTGGTGCTGCTCTGCTTCAAGATTCTTCTGTTTCAGAGACAAGAGTTTCATGTAGCCCAGGCTGCCCCAAACTCACTATGTAGCCAAGGATGACCTTGAACTTATGATTTTTCTGTCTCCATCTCCGGAATACTGGAATTATAACCCGGTGCTACCATGCCGGGTTTAATGCAGTGCCAGGACCAAACCCAGGGCTTCATGCCTGTTAAGCTAGCACTCTACCAACTGAGCTACATCGCCTCTATATTCTTTTTAACATCTTTTAAATTTTTTTCTTTTTTTCTTTTTGGTTTTTCAAGGTAGGGTCTTGCTGTAGTCCAGGCTGACCTGGAATTCACTATGTAGTCTCAGGGTGGCCTTGAACTCATGGTGATCCTCCCACCTCTGCCTCCCGTGTGCTGGGATTAAAGGCGTGCGCCACCATGCCCGGCCACATCTTTTAATTTTTTAAACATTTTACTTATTTATTAAATTTGAGAGAGTGAGAAAGAGGCAGAGAGAGAGAGAGAAAATCGGTGCGCCATCCAGCCACTGCAAACAAAGTCCACACACGTACCACCTTGTGCATCTGGCTTTACATGGGTCCTGGGGAATCAAACTTGGGTCCTTCTGCTTTGCAGGCAAAGGTCTTAACCACTAAGCCATCTCTCCAGCCCATCTTTTAATATTTAATTGATATCTAATTGTACATAGGTGGCATTTCACATGTACACATGGGAGACTGAGGTAGTAGGATTGCTGTTAACTCAAGACCAGCCTGGGCTACAGAGTGAGTTCCAGGTCAGCCAGGGCTACAATGCAATCCTACCTCCAAAAACAAACAAAATTAATATATGTATACAGTGCTTAATGATCAGATCAGGGTGAGTGGAAACTATGATATAAATAATAAACTATTTTTCTGTGCTGTAAACATTCAAAATCCTCTACTATTTTTTTAAAATATTTTATTTATTCATTTTCAAGCAGAGAGAGAGAGAGAGAGAGAGAGAGAGAGAGAGAGAGAGAGCGCACACCAGGGCCACCACCTTGTGGGTCTGGCTTATGTGGGTCCTGGGGAATTGAACCGGGGGCCTTTGGCACTGAAGGCAAGTGCCTTAACCCCTGAGCCATCTCTCCAGCCCCTCTACTAGTTATTTTGAAATATATAATTAATTGTTGTCAATCATATCTGTTCTAAATGTACTTTATAACATTCAAAATCATTCCCCCCACATCTACCCTTTGCCTGTTCATACTAGTGGGATCGGGCCTGTTGGTACCCTGAGCCACTATGAATGTTTACTGAATGATAATTTTTATATGGGCATATCATGCAAATGTTAGTGTAGGGTTTGGGGTGTCACAGCCTACTTGGGCTCTGACCTAGTGACCCCTTCACTCTGCCTGAGGTGGGAGAGAGATTTTCCCATCGGCCTGGGAGCCCAGTCAAATGGGCCCTGGGCTGCTGCTTGCATCGTGAGACCCTCTGACTCAGGCAGGTCTTCCTCAGCAGGATCACCTGATGCCAGCAGCTACCCAACCCCTGGGCAGCACCTGAAGCCTCCTGGCCTCAAACGGGTTGGGCAGCATTCACTTCCCTGCGCTGTCCTCCCGACCTGCTCAGTCATTAAGAAATGCCTCTGAGGTCGGCGGTGCAGTGACAGCAGCGGGCGGAGATGCTCCTGACAGCCCGGTGTTTCTGGGTGGCTCCCCTCTGTTCTGAAGAGGCCCTGGGCAGAGAGACGGATGCCACTCTCGAAGGATCCAGCCAAAGTGAGTGTGGGGGCCTGACTTGGGTGGGGTAAGGAGCATGGAAGTGCTCTGGACTGAAGCTAGCAGGGTGCCAGGGTGTGTGTGTGAGTGGGAGTGTGTAAGAGGAGAATGTGTGTGGGGCTTATGGGTGGGGAGGTAGCCATGGCTGAAACTATAAGGCTGCCATTAGGACTCCGGGAGGAAAGCCCAGTGCCTGGGAGTGTCACTGTGAGGGGAGCGGTTTTCTTGAGCTGTGACATCTTCCCCACACTCTTCTTGAGATAGGAGCCTGAACATGGGACATTCACTTTGTAAGGTCCAATTCCTTGGGCCAGCCAATGTCTTTTTATTAATTCCCAAGTGGCACTCTGCAAGTTAGTTATTTTCCATGGAAGTGTTGTTGCTTCTTCATCTCCTCTCTCTAAAGTCTGGAAGATTCTCAGAGATCTTCAGAGACCCAGCTGAAACCCAGTAGAGATGGCGGGGCACAGCATGGACTGTGTAGTGAGGATGCCCAGGGTTCAATTCTAGGTCTTCCCACACTGGCAGTGTGACTTTAACCAAATGCCATCACTCAGTCCTTGAGCCTCAGTCCCCTCATGTGTAAAATGGAGATAATACCTACCTCCCAAAGTTGTCGTCAGGAGTTAGTGAGGAAGGAATGCAAACACCAAGCAGGTCATTAGTGTTCAATAAATAGTTGCTGTTATAAATATTTATTATTAGCTTACCACTGGTCCCTTCAGCTATGAAGGCTTTCTTGTCCTTTTCTTCCAATTCCCTAAGGTACCGAGGGGGATGCTCTTGGTATATAAAGCCTTGAATTACTTTGTGCCCAAACTAGAACATGTTATTCTTCCTTTGCTGTGTGCTCTCTCGCTCTCTCTCTCTCTCTCTCTCTCTCTCTCTCTCTCTCTCTCTCTCACACACACACACACACACCAGTATCCAACTCTGCAGAGTCAGGCCCATTAACGACACTCAGCATGAAGAGAATATGAAATGAACAGCAAGAAGAAGCGCAAAGGACTGGTCAGGAAAAACGCTGAGAAGAGGAGGTGAGAAGGTGGGGGTGGGGCATTGTCCAAGCTTGAATGGAGTGACTCAGGCACATGAAGCAGATGCCTGGGATGTCACTGACACTCTTTGAAGCCCTCCACTTCTTCTAGAACTCAGACAGAAGCAAAAGGCTCTCCTCGGTTCCTGCTCATTTCTAGGAGGACATGGCTTCCTGACTTGCTAATATCGATTCACACAATCCATCAAAAGGCTTTAGTAATGTTCTCTGGACCACCCCTCTCTGCCCTCTGCTATCTATCTCCCTCTCCGCCACTCTCCCTCTTTCAAGCCGAATCTGTTCATCTGTAAAACTAGGTTCACTGAGCAATCACTGGATTCTTTCTTCTTCCTAGGATTATTATTTTTTCACTTCTTTTCTTGCCTATATTGATCCCCATTCCTAAGTGATCTAAACAACCTATGCTTCTGATCACCAATCCTTGGCTTCTTTTCTTTTTTTTTTGAGATAGGCTGACCTGAAATTCACTATGTAGTCTCAGGCAGACCTCAAACTAACATCAATCCTACTACCTCAGCCTCCTGAATGCTGGGATTAAAGGTGTGAGCCACCGTGCCTGGCCAAATCTGGGTTCGGTTCCCCAGTACCCACATAAAGCCAGATGCACAAAATGGCGCATGCATCTGGAGTTTGCAGTGGCTGGAGGCCCTTGTGTGCCCATACTCTCTTTATGTGTCTCTTTCTCTCTTCCTCTCTCTTCTCTCTCACAAATAAATAAGAAATATTTTTTAAAAAGATTCTTTTAAAAGAAAACTCAGTTGGACACATGCCTTTAATATCAGCACTTGGAAGGCAGAAGTAGGAGGATTGTTGTAAGTTCAAGGTGAGTCTGGAACTAGAGAGAGAGTAGTTCCAGGTCAGCCTGGGCTAGATGAGACACTACCTTGAAAGAAAAAAAGGAAGGAAGGAAGGAAGGAAGGAAGGAAGGAAGGAAGGAAGGAAGGAGGGAAAAGAGAGAGAGAAAGAAAAAAAAGAAAGAAGAAAGAAAGGGAAGAGAGAATATACCTCATAGATGTCCTCTAGGCTCTAGAGTTTCATGAAGAACTTTCTTGAACACATCTTATCTCCAATTAGTGTAATATTCAATTTTGATTGGAAGGAAGGAAGGAGGGAAGGAAGAAAGGAATGAAGGGAAGGAGGGGGCCACTATATACCAGTAGGGGTTTAAAATGAGGAGGAATATGTGGGCAAGTCTGTTATGAAATGAAAACGGAGAATCATGGGACCATCTTCATTTACCTACTGCCCATGGTCGTCCTCTCGATCCTCATTTTGTTCAGTTATTCTAATTTGAGATGAGCTGTCTTATCAGCTCACCAAATCCTGTCCTGATGTGACTTTGCCTGATAGGAGTCTCTAAGCCCCCCTCAGGAGGAAAAAGGAATAGGCCTTAAGAATGATCCTTCCCAATCTCAGAGTATTCCTATGTGCTTACTCTCCTCTCACTAGCTCACCACATACTGCCAACACCTCTGGGTAGTACTAGTATCAACCTTGTGTTACAGATGAGAACTGGGGTCAGAGGGAGCAGACAACTTAGCCTATGGATAAATCTGACATTTAAACCCAGCTCTACCCTCTGGGCACTTAACCCTCATCTCCCAGCCTGGAGACCAAAGCTAGAAAGTCCTACAAAGATTTGGAGGCCACCACTAAGTCTCATGTCTCCTGTCACTACCTCCACAGGTTCTTACTTTCTTAATTATAGGACATTTTCAACTTAGACAAATGGCTTTTGAACCAAACAGAGAGAATGGAGATTTGTAATGGTTATGGTTTGTCCTTCCTGATAGCTAATCTTGTTCCCACTGAGTCATCTTGTTGGGTCTCAGGGCAGTCACACAGCTCTACTTAGTGTATCCTGGGGTCTTTAGTATCTTTCATTGATGAAAGAATACACTAATTATAGTGGTTCACAGTTCCTTAAAAAAAGGCGATTGTAG
>PVHP010014412.1:0-10902 GCA_004024765.1 Zapus hudsonius | reverse complement strand
CACTTTTCTGAAAAGTGTAGACCCAAACAACACTGGACCCGGGCTGGGGATGTATCTAGCATGTATCTTACCAGCTCCTTGTTTGCCTGGGAACTGGGTCTTCCTGTCTTTACTTCCGGCACTGAACCAGGAAGAGGTGACATCAGCAACAAAGCATGTCATAGTTGAGGTGAGGCCTTGATACTTCGTACTCATCAACACCTTCCGCACATCTCCTTCCAGAGCCCATCGGGCTGGAATCTCTTATCTGTCTCCTGATGCCCCTTCCAGAAGTGCCTGCACAACTCCCCTAAGAATCCTGGACCCTAGGTCTTAGTTTGATCCAGGTTGGTTGCTGAGAATTGGCAGAAGAGGAAAGAATAGAAGGAAGAGGGAACAGTAAGGAGACAAGGGATGTGAGAGGGGGTTAGGAAAGGGGAGGGAATGTTCCAGATGTCCATGACCCTTCCTTCTCCTTCCCTCCCACAGCTAAGCCTCGCCATGTCAGAAGGGGAGAGCAAGGACAGCTCGGGCAGCGAGTGCCCCGTGTGCTACGAGAAATTTCGGGACCTAGAGGGTGCCAGTCGGACACTGAGCTGTGGCCACGTGTTCTGCCATGACTGCTTGGTCAAGTACCTCCTCTCTACCCGGGTGGATGGGCAGGTGCAGAGGACCATCGTCTGCCCCATCTGCCGATACGTCACCTTCCTCAGCAAGAAGAGCTCCCGCTGGCCCTCCATGCTGGACAAGAGCTCACAGACACTGGCTGTGCCTGTGGGCCTGCCCGCCATGCCCTCACCAGACCGTGGGGGCCACACAAACCCCCTGGCCATCTCCCAGCCGGTCTGGAGGCCATCCTCGAGCCAGGGGACCCAGCTTCCCCTGGACCTGCTGCCCAGCCTGCCCAGGGAGTCCCAAATCTTCATCATCAGTCGTCACGGGATGCCCCTGGGCGAACAGGACAGTGTGCTGCCCCGTCGCAGCGTGGCAGAGCTCTCCGAAGTGTCCCCGGCTCCCAGCTCCACTCGCTCCTTCTGCTGCCGGTCGAGAGCCCTTCTGCTCATCACCCTCATAGCTGTGGTGGCTGTGGTGGCCGCCATCCTGCCCTGGGTGCTGCTGGTGAGAAAGCAGGCGTGAGTGGTGGTGGCAGGACAGGGGAACAGGCCTGGTCTCAGAGCCGGACTCCATGCTGGGCCGGCTATGGCTAGGGAGGTGGCAGAGGGTCTCAGGGCAGACCTAGTTTAACCAAGCTCCAGGGGACAGGCCTGGGCAGAAAGGGCATGAGTGGGGCTGGATTGGAATCTTAAAGGCCCAGCAGGGACTGAGGCATGACAGGGAGGAGGCAGGAGCTGCCATGAGCAGCTGACCCCATGGGTGGCTCCCGTGTGTGTCCTCAGCAAATCCCCCTCCTCTAGGTTGGAACTGAGCAGGATGGAAGATGGGTGGCCGCTGCCTAACAGAGTGGCTGGCCCTGAGGGATAGACCTTACCTGCCAAGTGACCTACCAGAAGCCAGGGGAGCCTCTCTAGGCACAAGGAAATTCTGCTGGCCCATATTCTACCACATGGCGCCTATGGCAGGTTTCTTCCAGGCTAGAGTTCCCCTCCCCCAGATCATGGTTGAACTTGCCCTCAGCAACAGACAAGAGTTGGTACAGGGGCCCAAGCCCAGTTTTCCAGAATCCTGGACGCTATACATGACCATCACAGCATCCCACCCCAAGTCCTCCTACCTCCAACCCAATAGCCAGGAAGGTCTTTCTTGAGGGAGAAGCTAATCTCAGAGGCTGTGGCCCAAGATTTTTGGAGGAACAACAGAAGAGGGTTACCCTAGCAACAGGAAATGCTGTTGGTGACAGAGGTCAAGGTCAGCAGAATGGTCACAGAGCCTGTGGTTTCCTTGAACCCTCCAGGCCCAAAGAGCAGGCTTGATTTGGATTCCTAGGTCTCTCAAGAGTGGAAATAAAAACATGGAGCTGAAGGGACACCTGAAAGGTGAGACTTGAGTCAGCTGAGAGCTATGGGGCAAATTAACCCCTGGGGGCTCCCACCTTCTTCCCTGCAAGTCCTCCTCCTCATGACCCAACCACTCATTAGAGGCCACACCAGCTGGGCCAGTTTCCCAGGTGGATTCTCAGGCTGAGCTGGGTGAGGAAGGGCGGGGAAGAAAACAGCTGTGCCTGTCAGGGACTCTGCTGAGACTCAGGTGCTGTCACCTGTCACTGTGGCCCATACCAGTGACTGCTCACTGGACTCTGTGGAGCCTCACTGATGACGTCCACAAGGAAAGCCTCAATTGGGTCTCCCCTGAGGAAGCCCATAACCCGTGCCTGTGGCTGAAAGCAACAAAATCTCCAGCTATTGTCACAGATGGGTGGGGCTGGCATCCAAGGTGTGCCAACAGCTGAGCCCTCTCTGCAAAGTTTACAATCTGGAGGAAATAGCTCTGTGCCCCTTAGCTAGTTCCCAAACGTCTGCAGTGGTCATCATTTGGGGGCCATTAGGGCAAGGGGTTCACACTACAGGGGATATTTGCAACAGCAGGCTTTATAGTATATCAAAGTCCTGGCAGGCGTCTTTTCTAGACTAGAGAAGGATGTAGGTGCTATGGGAGGGATGCAGGTGGATTTGGGGAGTTGGGGAATATTTATTATAGGAACAAAATAAAACAAAAATAAAGTTAACTTCACAGATCTGGTTCCCTGGGTGAGGTTGCTCCAGTGTCATGAGTTCCCAGGACCTGCTTTGAGTCTGTTCAGATTCTGGTGTGTCTGCCAAGAGTTTTGGGAGGCTGAGGTAGGAGGATCACCTTGAGTTCAAGGCTAGCCTGAGCTACAGACTGAGTTTCAGGTTAGCCTGGGCTAGAGTGAGACCCTGCTATAAACGAAACGAAACAAAAAAAAAACCTGTTTTCATATCATCCAACTATAACCTGTAGATTTTACTCCTTTTATTGTCAAAAAATGCCAGAAGCTATTTTTTAAATAAAGGTATATATTTTCTCAAAGAGACTTTGCAACGTGTGTGCACTCAGAATAATGTTCTAGATAAAAACACAGAGTTTTCTTTGTGTTTTTTTTTTTTTGAGGTAGGGTCTTGCTCTAGCCCAGGCTGACCTGGAATTCACTCTGTAGTCTCAGGGTGGCCTCAAACTCATGGTGATCCTCCTACCTCTGCCTCCCCCCAGCTATTTTCTTTGTTAATTTTTTAAAAAATTATTTATGTATTTTTTGTTTTGCTTGCATGTGTGTGTGGGGGGTATGCACATATATGTGCCCTTGCAGCACCCTATTGGTTTATCTGTAGTGTGTTGGGGGTGGGCACACCTGTGGGTGACCAGGTGTCTTCCACTGGTCTTATTTCTTACTGATCCGGGAGCTTTCTGGGTTTTTTTTTTTCCCTGGGAGTTGTGACAATTCTTCAATCTCTGCTCCCCTGAGACTGGGGGTTGTAGGCACATGTGGCCATGCCCAGCTGTTTAACATCTCAGCCCCCTTCCTCAAGGGCCTCACACTGCCACAGGAAGCACATCAATCTCTAAGCCATCTAGAACTTCAGGCCCTCCCCCAAAAAACAATTTAAAAATACAAATGGGAATAGCCCTGAATACTGAGCCTCACTTGTAAAAATAAATGCAGACTGAAACTCCGCTGACATTCTATTTTTTTACTCTGCAGTTTCATAAGGCACTCTGCCACGGGGGCTGAGGGGAGAGCAGCTAAATTGTTGGTGGGACTGTAGACTGGTAAAACCATTATTAAGGCACATTTTACATATATCTGTGCATATTTCCACTTTGACCCAGCAATTTGTTCTAGATATATTTGCATATATGGACTATGACCTATGCACAATTATATATATATAAATGTGTGTGTGTATGCGCGCGCGGCATTTGTAATAAAGAACTGAAAGCCGGGTGTGGTGGTGCACGCCTTTAATCCCAGCACTCGGGAGGCAGAGGTAGGAGGATTGTTGTGAGTCCAAGGCCACCCTGAGACTACATAGTGAATTCCAGGTCAGCCTGGGCTAGAGCAAGACCCTACCTCAAAAATCCAAAAAAAAAAAAGAATTGAAGAGGACCCTGGATACTCCAACAGATGACTATAAGAACTTGCAATGACAAAGAAGTAAATGTGAACAAGTCAGAAACTGGATACTGGATTCTATAATTTATGTAGAAAAAGGGAGGAATGAGAATTTCCCATCCCTACTTTCTCATATCTACAAAAAGAAATTGGGAAGATTAAAAACAAAAACAACCCTGTAACAGTGATTCATTGTGGATGGGGTGGGAAGCTGATGGGAAGAGAAGACTTCCCTTTGCCTTTTATGCTTCATTACTTTTCAGTCAAGTAAACGTATTGTCTCCTCAAAAATTAAATTGAGGGTTGGAGAGATGGCTCAGTAGATAAAGTTCTTGCCCCTCAAGCCTGAGTACCCAAGTTTGGACCCCCAGACCCCATGTAAAAAAAGCCAGAAGCCATGGTGAGTTTCTGTCATCCCAGCATTCTGATGGCAACATGGAAGGTGGAGAGAATTTTCCAGAAGCTTGCAAACTAGATTGGCAAATGCATCAGTGAATCACAACCATGAGAACGAGAGACTCTGCCTCAAACGAGGTGGAAAGTGAGGACCAACACCCAAAAGTCTTCCTCTGGCCTCCACATGCACGCCAGGGCACAGCATGGACGCACCTGCACTTACGCACAAGCACAAACTGAGGGGGCTTGAGCTCCATCCCCCTGGAAGAGAAGGCAAGTGTGATGGTGAGTGCTTGTAACCCCAGTGCTGGGGAGGCAGAGACAGGTGCATCCCTGGGGCTCCCTGGCCAGGCAGTCCTGCCTACTTGGCAGGTTCCAGGCCAATGAGAGACCCTGTCTCAGAAAATCAGTGGATAGCACCTAAGGAATTTACCTGAGGTTGTCCTCTGGCCTCCACACACACACACGAACACACACAAAAATTAAATTGAGTTCTGGGAGAAGAGCTCAGTAGAGAGAAACCCTGGGTTTAACCCCAAGCACTGAAAAGAAAAAAGATGAAATTGAGAAAGAACAGAACCTAAGCTGGGCATCGTGGTTCCTGTCTACAACCCAGCACTCTGGAAGCTGAGGGAGGAGGGTCAGAGTGAGTTTAAGGCTGGACTAAGCAACAGAATGACTTCCAGGTCAGCCTGAGCTATACGCTGCTTCAAAAATATATATATATAGGGCTGGAGAAATGACTCAGTAGTTAAGGCACTTGCCTGCAAAGCCTAACGACCTGGGTTCAATTCCCCAGTACCCACATAAAGCCAGATTGCACAGTGACAAATGCATCTGGTAGAGGCCTTGGTGAGCCCACTCCCCCCCCCCTCATATTCACTCTCCAATAAATAAATAAAATGTTTTATTTAGGGCTGAAGAGATAGCAGTTAAGGCACTTGCCTGCAAAGTTTAAGGACCAGAGTTTAATTTCCCAGTTCCCATGTAAAGCCAGATGCATCTGAAGTTTGTTTGCAGTGGTTGGAGGCCCTGGCAAGCCCATTCTCTCTGTCTGTCTCTCTCTGCTTGCAAATAAATAAAATATTTTAAAAATAAAAATAATTTTATTTAGTTATTTTATGCAGAGAAGAGAGAAAGAAAGAGAGAGAGAGAGAGAGAGAGAGAGAGAGAGAGAGAGAGAGAGAGAGAACACCAGGGCTTCTAGCCACTGCAAACTCCAGATGCATCTTGTTTTACGTGGGTACCCGGGAATCGAACTCTGGTTCTTCTGCTTTGCAGGCAAATGCCTTAACTGCTAAGTCATCTCTCCAGCCCTAAATGAAATATTTTAAATATTTTAAAAATAAATAAAAGTCGTGAGTGGTGGTGCACGCCTTTAATCCCAGCACTCGGGAGGCAGAGGTAGGAGGATCGCCATGAGTTCAAGGCCACCCTGAGACTACAGAGTGAATTCCAGGTCAGCCTGGACTAGAGTGTCAGGGGCAAAAGCCTTTGGGGGCCTTAGTCTTGGACGGCACCTGACAGCCTGCCAAGAGGGGCTTGGCTTAATGAGTTTCAGGAGGTAGTCCTGATTAGGCTATTTGCACATCATGCTCACAGGTTCTTGTCATAGACCAATAAATAGCTCACTGATTGGCAAGGAGCTCTCTCTCTATATATATATTCTGTAGCATATCTGCAGGAGAGATATGAGTAATGAGATATGAGCAATGAGGTATGAGGTATGAGGTATGGGGTATGAGCAATGAGATCTGAGAGAAAGCAATAAAGAGAGAATGTGCATTCTTCCACCCATACGTGGTGTATGTGTGTTTGTGTGTGTGTGTTTTTATCATTGCCCCCGCGGGCAGTGGGCAGTGACACTAGAGCAAGACCTATCTCGGAAAAAAAAAAAAAGAAGCTAAAGATATCTTCAGTGTATACAGCTGTTGCCTGGCTAGAAGAACACCCCAAAACATTTGTGAACCTCCAAGCCGCTGGTCCTGCGGTTCAAGAGTGAAGCTACTGGCTTCATGGAGCTGGTTTGTCTGGGTTAAAGACATGTCATCAGCATAACAAGTACCAAGAAATAAGGCAAAACGTTTCATCTTCATCTAAATTCTTGTAGATTTCTTTGTGTCTATCACTTTACATGTTTTGTTTTGATCTGTTCCTCACTTCTCTAGCTTTCCTCTGCTTTCTTCAATAATATTTTATGCTTTAAGCAATCATCCTGGGTCAGGGCACTACAGGGCTACCATTACCTAAATAGACAAGTGGTAGACAGACAGACAGACAGAAAGGATGAGACAGATATCTAGAAAGACAGACAGAGGCTGGTGAGATGGCTCAGCAGTTAAGGTGCTTGCGTGCAAAGCCTAATGGCCAGGGTTTGAGGGGCTACAGTTCATCGTAGTGGAAAGGCATAGCAGCAGAAGCATGAAGCAGCTGGTCACATCCAATCTGCAGGCAGAAAACAGAGTGGGGCTGAGACAATGCTCAGAGAGTAAAGTGCTCACCACACGAACGTGAGGACTTGAGTTCAGATCCCTCATGTGACTGCTGGGCATCGAAGGGTGTGCGTGTCATCCCAGAGCAGGGAAGGCAGAGACAGGAGAACTTCTGGGCCCACCAGCTAGCAAGTCCAACTCAATCATTGAGTGCTAGATTCAGAGAGAGAGCCCCAGTCTCAAAAAATATGGTAGAGAATGGTGTATATTTGTTAACCTATACTGTTCTCACTCTCCGATGGAGATTGTGTTTGTATTTTTCAGGATATAGTGAGTGAGCTGTGGCCCATAAAACCCTACCATCTGACAGCAGGCAAAAAGCTTCAAGATCATGACAAGAGATGAGCCACCACAGTCATATTGTGGAGGATCCATATGGAACCCTGCAGTGAAGGTCGGGATGAACAAGGCACCCACAGCCACAGCCATTCAACCAACTCAGGATAAGCCAAATGTGTTTGTGTTTTTCAGGATGCAACGAGAAAGCTGTGGCCCATCTAACCCTACCAACCAACCGTAGGCCAATGGCTGAGATCCTGGCAAGAGAGGAGCCACCACAGTCATATCGTGGAGGATCCATAGGGAACCCAGCAGACAATGACAGATGAACAAGGGACTTATAACCACAGCCATTCAATCAACACAGGATAGGCCAATGAGACAGAAACCAAGGATTTTCGACACAAAGACCCCTAAGCTCACAACATTAAAGCAGCCTTAATACTCACCCACCACGACTCAGGGAACTGAGCGGAAGAGGGGGCGGAAAGATTGTGAGAGCCGTGGTGGGGGAGACTGTCCAGAGGCATGGCACCCTTCAGTAATAACACACTTGGGCCAGGAAGACCAGGCTGAGTACTAGGCTATCCAGGATCCCCTGCCACAAGGACTAATACAGACAGCCCACGGAGGAGGATATCCAACTGATTGGGGATGGGGGGGGGGAATTGGGGAATTGGGGATAAAAACTCATTATTTGCCCACTAAATAATGTAACTCATTATGGACAATAAATATATATTTAAAAAAATATATGGTAGAGTCTAGCCTTTGATCCCAGCAGGGAAGTTGAGAGAGGAGGATTACTGTGAGTTCAAGGCCAGCCTGGGCTATATACCAAGTGAGTTCTAGGTCAGCCTGGACTAAAGTGAGGCTCTACCTCAAAAAAATTAAAAAATGCCGGGTGTGGTGGCGCATGCCTTTAATCCCAGCACTTGGGAGGCAGAGAGGTAGGAGGATCGCCATGAGTTCAAGGCCACCCTGAGACTACAGAGTGAATTCCAGGTCAGCCTGGACTAGAGCGAGACCCTACCTCAAAAAAAAATTTAAAAAATAACTAAGTGGAGAGTGGTTGAAGAGATAGCTCAGGCCCCCCCCACACACACACACACGAAGATGCAGACACATAAGGAAGCCAAAGGAAAAAGGAGGGGCTGGGAAGATGCCTCAGTGGTTAAAGGTCTTGCTTGCAAAGCCTGCCAGCCCAGGTTTGATTCCCCAGTACTCATGTGAAACCAGATGCACAAAGTGGTATCTGGAAGTCGTTTACAACAGCAAGAGGTCCTGGTGGCCCCTACATACCAACACCCTCCTTCTCTCTCTGCTCGAAAATAAATACTATTTTTTAAAATGAAAAATGAGCAGGGCATGGTGGTGCACACCATTAATCTCAGCACCAGGGAGGCTCTGGGAGGCTGCAGTAGGAGGATCACTGTGAGTTCTGTGAGTTCAAGGTCAGCCTGGGACTACAGAGTAAGTGCCAGGTCATCCTGGGTTCGAGTGAGACCCTATCTCAGAAAAACAAAAAAAAAAAAAGGGAAAAAGCAAACAAGGTTGCATAGCTTGCTTTCTCTTTTTATTTAGTTTGGGAACATGGCCAGTGGAATGGTGCCACCCACGGTTAGAATGAGTCTCCCCGCCTCAATTAACCTATTCTAAAAAGTCCTTCACACATGTCCAAAGATTCGTCTCCCGGGTGATTCTAGATCCAGTCAAATTGAAACATACTAGTGTGTGTATATAAACAAACAGATGAATGCCTGGGGATAAACCTAGAGGGCAGGTCAGTAATCCCAGCATAAGGGAGGCAGAAGCAGGAGGGTCTCCAGTTCAAAGAACACGCTGCAAGAAAGATCCTATCAACAAACCAACCACCCCACCCACCACCCTAAAACCTGCTGCGTCCCTCTCCTTCACCCAGACACACCTACAAGTGCATTTACATACACACACACCCCTTCTATTGTCAGAATAGCCTTTGACTCTAGTATGCACTTATACATTCTAGGCCTACCAGGCAAGCTTAAGAAATTCCAACAGGGCTGGAGAGATTGCTCAGGTTCAATTCCCCAGTACCCACATAAGCCAGACCCACAAGGTGGTAGCCCTCGTGCTCTCTCTCTCTCTCTCTCTCTCTCTCTCTCTCTCTCTCTCTCTCTCTCTATCTATCTATCTCGTATCTCTCTGCTTGAAAATGAATTAAAAAAAAAAAAAGAAATTCCAACAAGGCTGGCCAGCCTCTGCAGTATATTCCCAACTCCCTCTTCAATGTAGATTTCCAAAAAACCGTCCAAGGATGACCTGCAGACCTATTCTCAGGGGAATGAACCACTGCTGTTTCCTATCTACACACTGCATCCATCATCTTCCTGGGGACATTTTGTCCTATTGTTTAAAAATATTATTTGAGAGAGAGACCGAGAGAGAGACAGAGACAGAGAGAGGAGAGCACATTTTGTGTCTGGCTTCACATTGGAATCAAGCCCAGGCCATCAGGCTTTACAAACAAGTGCCTTTAACCGCTGGGCCATCTCTCTAGCCCTGGGGACATTTTGCTCTGTTTCTTTGTTACTGTGCCTCTCCTTCAGGTAAAGCTCCTTCAGGGGAGGATAAATCAAGTATCTGTGTAATGCATACCTTCCTAGATGTATATAGGTGAGTGAATGTGAGGCCTTGGTAGCTAAAAAAATTTTTTTCATTCATTTGAGGTGTGAAATGGGGATACAAATCCCTGCTCTGGTGTGTCTCAAAGACCTGCATCAAAGTGACCTTACAGGGCCAGTTTAAAGGATCTGTTTCAAGCAAGAGCCATCTCTCCAGCCCTAAAGGATCTTACTCAAATCAAGTAACAAGAATGCAGAGAGAGGGAGAGAGGGCAGCCAGACCAGGTGGCCTGAGGATCATGCAGGGTGGGGACACCCAACACTGGATAAGATAAGCAGACTCTATAACTAGACTACTGGGAACTTCATCTCTGGGTATAATTTGTAGCCCAATAATCTCCAACTGTATAAAGTGGCTGTGCTGTCCAAACAGTGAGCTGAAGGTTTCATTTTGATGATTCAAGGTTGGCAGACAGTAAGGAGGCCCAAAAAAGCAGGGTGTGGGAGCTGAGGGAGTTGAGTGGGCTTGTGTAGGAAGAGAGGAAAACGATGAGGGAGACGTGAGGTGGTGTTGCAGTCAGCTTTCTAGTTGCTGCGCAGAGAGAACCCAAGCAAAAGCGGCTTGTAGAGGGTTTATTTGGCTTACTGACTCGAGGGGAGACTCCATTCTGGCAGGGAAAACGATGGCATGAGCAGAGGGCTGGACATCACCTCTGCCACAGCACTGCAAACAGCAGCAGGAAGGTGTGCCAAATAGTAGCAAGGGGAAGCTGGCTTATAACCCCCATAAGCCCGCCCCCAACAACACAGCTTCATCGAGGTTGTAAAACCCAAACTGCCATAAGCTGAGGATCTATCTATCAGAATACATTCAATTGTTTGTGGGGGACACCTGGATCAAACCATGACAGTCCGCCCCTGGCCCCCACAAACTAATAATCATTCAAGATATAAACACAATATGTTCAGCTCAACTCTTAAGTCCCCACAGCTTTCAACTAAGCCATAATACCAAAAATAAACCCATAATGGCACAGAACATTCACAATGCAAAACATGAGGCACA
>PVHP010014411.1:12130-39286 GCA_004024765.1 Zapus hudsonius | reverse complement strand
TCATTGACAAATCATTGAGTGTTTTAGCAGTTTGAACAGAAAAAGACATAGCAATGGCTGAAGCTGAAGCTGCAACTAAAGATATAGCAGTAATTATTGCTGCAGTAATACCAAAATCCCTTTTCTGTCTAAACAGAGTCATAGCATGTGGGGCATCAACAGGTACAGGTATCCATCTAGGCATTCTAGCAACCATAGCAAATCTAAATTCGGAAGCATTTCAGAACTGTGCATAAAAACATGTATGATTATAGCAAATATCAGGATATTATGGCTTACTATAAAGACAAAAGGTGGATAAACACACACCAGGCTGGGTTCATATTGGACTTTCTTAAAAGACCTTTCGATTGGGATAGGTGAGAAACCTCCCACTCTATGATCCCAGCTTTCATAAAATTATTGATCTCATGGGTACCTCCTAATAACATTATCATGGGTTCCGAAATCATACAACTAGCTATCATCCTTATATTTTGGAGAAGGAATTTACTAATGAGTATTGAAGTTGAGAAATCTCAAAATATGCTACCTGCAAGTTGGAGGTCCAAGGAATCTGTGATTTGACAGTCAAAGTTCAAGTTCTGAGAGCAAGGGGGAACCAATATTGTCATTCAGTCCTGAGAATTTGGGCACACACCACTACAAACCCTAGAGTTTGAAATCAGATGTCCAAAGATCAGAGGTCCCTTTTCCTCTGCCTTCCAATTTTATCTAAGCCCAGAACAGACTTGATGGTGTCTGTCCCATTAGGTGCAGGTTGACCCTCCATCCCTGGTTCAGTCTCTTCTTGGTTCACTTATTTGAATGGTAATCTCTTCTAGACACATGTACACAGATGAGTTCCAAAATACACTTTGTTGACTATTTGAATATCCCTTCATCCTATAAAATTGATACCAACATTTACCCATCATGGACCTATGGCCTGTAAGCCTACAATATTTATTATTGTCTATAGAAACAGTAGACAACCTTAAACCATCAGGTTGAACTAATATTCAAGTTTAATGTTTATTTATCTTTGATGCTTGATGACTCATGTGGAAGGCCAGACTTGAAGAATCTACAATCTCCACCTGGAGTTAAATCCACATTTTTAAGCATTTCATGATATTTGTATATATATGACTATCATAGGTAATCATGGAATAATTATACTGTTTGATGACTAAATTTATATATTTTGTATTTAAACCATTAAATTGCTTAAAGGACAACACCGTATTGAGCATGAACTTTGTTGAAACAAAGGTGGAGGTGTGGCCAAGAGGAGATGAAAATACAGTTATTTCCTTTTCCTTAAAAAAGGTAGAACTGACCACACTGGGAGGGAGAAGCTGGTGATATAGGGTCATGGCCTCAGACAGGTACTGATTCCTTCTTTCTGATGAGCTCCAAGATTTATCTCTTTCACTCTGAGGTCCTGGAAGTGAAAGCCAACAGGACATTCTTTAGTTCTGAATAGTCCCTGAAAGGACCTTGGCCATTTTTTCAGTCCAGCTCCAGGAAAGAAGTGTCCAGTGGAATGTTGCTCAAACAGAACCATGTTTTGAATAGCAACACAATTCTTGACAGCAACATTCTGTTGAAAAGATCTAGAAATGTTAGTCAACTGCTCTTTAGAATAGATGAATGGGTTAGAAACAAATCAGGCACACAATGCATTCATATGAAATGGTTTGCATTACATTTCAAGATTTTGTTTCAGTTGTTTTCTAGGTCAGTGGATTAGGACATAAACACAAACATTATAAAGTAAAGGTCTTTAGGTTTCATATTTTTAAAATAATTATTTAACTGTGATTATTTTTCTATCATCCCTTATTTATTTCCATTTTCTTCCATCTTCCTAATCTAGCTACATTTCTTATGTCCACTTTTTCATTTTATTTCTGGATCCAAATAACAGCACAATGATGAAGGGACAGAGCACAATAATATAGTGTATATATCTTATATTATGGTAGCAATCAGCCTGTTTTCTTTGGACATCTATTTGTCTATTTCTACCAGGAGGAAAATCCTGGCAGATGTTATTTCCTTTATCCCCTGTCACCAAGTAGCTCTGTCCCTAGCCATAAGGTGAAGGGTATGTTATACTTAAAAATAAATAAATAAAAGGAAGAACTCTGCATGAATCAGGCTATTGAAACACAGCAATCGTCCTTTACCTTATGACCAAGGACAGAGCTATTGGAGACAGGGACAAAAGAGAGAATTTCTGCAAGGATTTTTCTTGGACGTCAATTTACTTTTGTTTCTTCATGTGGTTGGAAGATATTTGGTTAACCTTCAAAGAGAGCTTTTCACATACTTGAAAACAGTTCTTAGCTGTTCTTTCTTTGAAAGCAATCTATGTTGATTTAAACACCTCTTCATAATAACATGCTGCCCTTTAAATACAAAGCGCTGACTGTTGGGAGATTACTTTGGTTTTCATACATGGGACAGGTAAAGAGTTTGCACTTACTCAGTCACATCTCTGTTAGTAAATCCAATATATTGCCAGGCGATTTTAAAGGCGCATGGGGTGGTCTTTGACCGCAAGAATGGTGAAGGAATTCATGAAGCCCTAGCATTCTGTTTGTTTTGTTAATTTATGCATGTTAAACTTATTTTAGAGGTTTCACTAAGTGCTAAACAGAAGACAAATTTATAATTCTTCTTAGAAAACCTAGACAACAATCAGCATGCGTTATTAACTAGCTAACTAGCTACTCTCTTAGGAAAAAGTTTGTTTTAAAAGTTTATTGACCATGTGGTTATCACATTTATTTATTCATTTATTTTCATTTTTTATGATTTCTTTTATTATTATTTTCTTTACTATCCATAATTAGATACATTGAGTGGGCAAATAATGTGTTGGAGTCTCCAGTTCCCCAATTTCCCTCTTCCCTGTCCCCAATCAGCTGGATATCCTCCTCCATGGGCAAACTGGATGGTTATGAACAGCCTAGGAGTCAACCTGGTTCCACCCCCCTTTGTATATTCCAACATCACATATATTTATGAACTCAAAATTCTTATCAATGCTATACTACAAGATAGTAGTTTGTAGGGCTGGAGAGATTACTCAGTGGTTAAGGCATTTGCCTGCAAAGCAAAAGTAGCTGAGTTCAATTCCCCACTACCCACATAAAGCCAGATGCAAAAGGTGGTGCATGTGTCCGGAGTTCTTTTGTATTGGCTGGCCCTGGCGTAACCATTCTCTCTCTCTCTCTCTCTCTCTCTCTCTCTCAATTAAATAAATAAATAAATAAATAAATAGATAATATGGTTAAGAAAAAGTCTTATTAAAAAAGATAGTAGGTTTTAGACAAGTGAGTATTAAAGAATTATACATATTAAAATATCATTGCATAATTTAAAGGCAAGTTTATTCATTTGCCAAATTCATCCTTTATTAAGATGGATATAAGAATATTTTATTTCATAAAATATTCAGCATTTTTTTCTTTTTTGAAAAGACTTTTCATTTAGCAATCATATGAACCAAGAAATTTCCTAGTGAACTGAAAGAAGTCCTCCCACCAAAGAAGACTAAAGGTCATATATATGGTAGATTTGTTTACAAATCCTCAAACTCATACACTGGAAAAAAAAACAGTCTATCCAGGAAAAAGTGCAAAAGAATAAAATTAGAGCCACATCTCTCACCCTTTACAAAGATCAATTAGAATGTACCAAAGACCTAAATTTAAAACCAGAAATGCTGAAGTGACTTGAGGATAGTATTAGGGAAGGCATTGGAAGTTATAGGTGAGATCTTTTCGGACAGGACTCCAATAGCACAGGACATAGTCCCAAAAATCAAGAAACGGTCTTCTTTAAAGCTAGTTTAGCATTTTATGTCCTTAATGTCAGAGATAATTCCATTTGTTATTATTTGGCTCCAAAAATAAAAGAGTCTTGTGTCCAAAAAAACCAACAAAACAAAACAAAAGCCACCTATGTAATGACAGAATAGCAATAAGTTAAATTATCTGGGAGCTCTAAGTGGTGCTATTTAAGAGTCTAAACTTTGAGAGGAAGAAGGTAAATGTTTCAGTTGAATATTGTACTCCAAATCACCATGCTCTGAACCTCTCTTCCAGCCCATCCCCTGCTTCCGGAAGGTTTAAAAAAAAAAACACAAAACTTTTTTTTATTGACAACATGCATACACATATACTATAAACCATGATCACAGTCCCTTCCCAAAACTCTGCATTTCCCCTCTCTCAAATGTCTCCTTCACTGAGTCCCTTCTTTCCAGCTAGTCCCTTTTATGTTTTTTTGACATTTTTTATATATGTACAAAATGTATTTAAATCATAGTCGCCTCACCTCTGTCTTCTCCTACTCACCCCGGACTCCTTTCTCTGCCTTCTTCCTCTCTCCAACCAGTCTCTGTACTATTTTCTAATTGATTATTTTTATTGTATAACCCCATTTGGTCCTGGTCATATTCCCATCAAGTTATATATTTTTAAAAATACTTTATTTATCAGAGAGAGAGAGAGAGAGAGAGAGAGAGAGAGAGAGAGAGAGAGAGAGAGAGAGAGAGAGAATGGGTGTGCCATGGCCTCCAACCACTGGAAAAGAACTCCAGATGCATCTGGTTTTATGTGGGCACAGCGGAATAGAACTCGGGGCCTTCTGCTTTGCAGGCAAAGGCCTTAACCGCCTAGCCATCTCTTCAGCCCATATTCTTATATCTTATATATCCCAATCCACTAAGGGTCCTATATGGTGGGCTATTGGTGTTCAGGAATTTAACAGTCCCCACATGGGCTTCTGGCTGTGGCAGACGGGGCTCCACCGTTCATTTTCTTGGGCAAGGTACCAGCTGTTTGCTTTCTCGAGGATTCTCCAACACAGTGAGTGTGGGAGAGTCTTGGGAATCTATCAAAAAGGCGTGTATAAACAGTGAAGACATCTGGGGTAATTAATATCTGCCTCCTTAGCTTTGGGCAAATGTGGCTGGATTCAGACAGGTAAAGGCATTTGTCTCTCCCTTCTTAGGCAGACAACTCTGAGATGAACTTTGTGAAACTTACTCTTGTTGGTTGGTTAACTTGACAAAGCATTCCAAATTCATTTATTACTTCTTTCATTTTTCCCTGATCCTGTTTGGCATTCTTATTTCTCAAGAGTCTACATACTTGCCACACTCCATGGTTGGTAGTAAAATCTTCATTTTAGCCTTTGTTTTCAGGACTGAAGCCACAAACCTTAAGTGAGAACTTAAGGGAAGAAGAAATACAGGCAGCAGCAGGGATGAACCACATATCGTCCCAAACAGATGACATTAATTTATTTGTGTATTAGATCACCACATTGAGTACCAGAACAGATTTTAGATCACGAGAAATTTCAGTGTGTTTTCAATCAACTCAGAGCAGAAATCCCCAATGCCCCATTCTCAAGAGTATCAAGTATATTACAAGAATAGATAGCTAGCAAAAAATATATTTCCAGCTTCTTGCAGGATAATGGCACTTTTTGCCATCATTGTAATTTTACCATTTTTTTTTTAATTTTTTGAGGTAGGGTCTCCTTCCAGCCCACGCTGACCTGGAATTCACTATGTAGACTCAGGGTGGCCTGGATCCTCCTACCTCCCAGGTACTGGAACTAAAGGTGTGCTCCACCATGCCCAGTTTGAATTTTAGTCATTCATAATAAGTATTGTAGGAAAAAAAATTATTGCAAATGACAGTGACAGTGTTACTATTTTCCCATTGAACAGTGTATGCACATATGAGTGCATCTGTGTGTGCTTGTGAAGAGATTTAAGAGAATTTTATTCATCGAATAGTTGAACTTGTGTCTGGAGAGATGGCTCAGCAGTTAAGGTCTTGTCTGCAGAGCCTAACAACCTAGTTTCAATTCCCCAATACCCATATAACCAGGATGCATGGAGTGGCTCATGCATCTGAAGTTCATTTGGGGTGCCTGGAGGTCCTGGTGCACCCCATTCTCTCTCTGTGCCTCTCTGCTTGAAAATAAATAAATAAATAAATAAATAAATAAATAAATAATAGTTTAACTTGCTTACTAGCTAAACTTTAGAAAGGAATTAATGGGCATTTTGGTTTTGCTATAATGTAATTCATGATCCTGATGCATTAATGTGGTTTTCTTTTTTCATTTATGGTTAGTACAAATACCTGCTCTTACATCTCACTTAAAATATTTTAAACTTCCACTAGAGTAAAAATTGAGATTCCAAATTTATCAAATCAAGCCCTTAACCTTTTAACAATCACAATATCAATTTCTCATACAGTGAACATTTTGAACTATTTATATAATTAAATTCAACTATTTATATATATTCAAGTCCCTTGAAACTTTTTCATCCCATGAAATGATTATAAATTCAATTTTCCTGCATGATTTCATGGCTTTGACTTATGAATGAATATGAGAAATTTCAAATGGAAAGTGAGTTTGAGCTTAAGATGATGTGAATACACATTTTCTTCTCTGAAATAACATATCTGCAATACCATTAAGTATTTTAAAACATATCAAAATCTAAATAACTACAAATAAGTAGTATTTGTTTGTAGGGTTGCTGTTATTTCATTAAATCAGGATTATATCCACTGTAATTACACATGGAAGTAAATATCTTTTTCACAGGCTGATGAGAAAGCACTAAATTCTTTTAAAATTTTTGCTTATAGAAAATAATCTCCCACTTACCTCTACCCTATGAAACAATTCCACTTTCTCAGTACAGCAAAATGTTGATGTGAATTTCCCCAAGTGAGTTAAAAATAATTTCAAGACTAAAAGAGAAATACTAGGTAACAAAGCATTTACAAAGACATGTGAACATGAAAAGAGAAGTCTAGTACCTTTACACTTTAGAAAAGTTCTTCAATTAAAAAAGCTAAAGTGAGAATAGACTATCTAAATTTGAATTTAAAATGATTGTAGACATCTTCAGTAAATCAAACTCACTGAGAGATAAAAGCCCAATTCTAATTTTGAACAGAAATGTAAGCCCAAACAAAATAGAAAAAAAAACCCAAAACCAAAAAAACTGAATCAACACTAAAATTACCCTTCATGAGCCTAACTGAAAAGGAAATTATGACTTTCTAAGAGCTGTGATTTAGTTCCATTTAGTTTATAACTGCAGTTGACACTCACTGACTACTGAATATGTGCTTCTAACCACTTTATTTGTACTATTCCATCAAGTCCCCAAGTAACACTGGTGCTAATGTCATTCCTTTGTTACTTTTAACTGGGAATAAAGTTACAAATGACATCATCAATATCACTTAGTTTGAAGTTAACATTGAAATTGGCATATTTGCTTTAAGTCTTCATAACTTTGTAAGGAAAGTGGACACCACGGGGAAGCACCCACATTCCCCATTCGTGATCTCGGTATTACCTTCCCTCATTGTATGCTGGGTGACTTTTGGTGAAAGATGTGAATATCCCACTCCAGGTAAGGCACTGATGAAGGAAAAAAGCTAACATCACCCAAGCCTTGCTTGGTGAAACAAGTTTACTTGGATTACTTACAGCAGCATGAGTGACTCCGGGTGGCTTGCATCACTGAACAACTCACCCTAGAACAGGTGATGACCCGTCTCTGTAGTTCCATAAACAATACACAGGGAACTGCCTACCAGAGAGTATCATTCCCAAGCAATCATCACTGCTTATGCAGCCATGGGGAGGGGCCTTGGGAATCTTATACATTCCAGGAGCTTTCTGAGCCACGTGAATTTGTTTACTTCTCTATATATACTTATATTTTTAAATAAATTACATGTATATATATTTACATAAATATTTATTATATCTAATTAGCTACATTGTATAAGCAAATCTTATGATGGTACTCCCATTTCCCTCCTCCCTGTCCCAAATCCACTGGGGATCCTCCTCGGTAGGAGTACTGGATCAGTCCATGGGGTAGAGGGTCATGACTAGCTCAGAAAGTAGCCAGGATCTCCCCATTTGTGTTATTTTGCTGAGGGGGGCCATGTCTCTGGATATTCTCCCCTACCATGGCTCATATTCTTTCTGCCCCCTCTTCCGCTCAGTTCCCTGAGTCATGGTGGGTGAGTTTTAATTCAGCTTTATTGTTGAGATCTTAATTGTCTCTGTACTCTGCTTTGAGTTGTGTGGGCTCTCATGGTGTTTGTCTATACTTCCTGACCCTTAAAAGTTTATCTAATTTCCTGAATCCTATGGGCTTCCCTTGACACTCCAGGAAGAAATGCTTAAGTATGCCATTCCATATAGCCTTTCCTCTGATTCTTGCACCTGCCTTTTTCTGTGATGTTCCCTGAGCTTTGGAAAGGTGATGTAGATGCCTGGCCATTTTCTTGACTGTGTGTGTTGAGATAACATGCCATAGTTATAGTCTCTTATTCTCTAGAGTTTGACCAGTTATGAGTCTCTGAAGCAACAACCACTGCCGACTGAAAAAAAATTAATCTCCATCCATGACTGACCAAGGTTGACGGCAGTAGAAATCTATGGGTGTAAACAAATATTTAGAAAGCAATTCCACAGGCACAATTCATGAGATAATGGAACTGCTTCCCCACTGGGATCTCAGATGTTCCCAGGCACCAGTCTTTGCCTTGTCTTACAGTGACAGACATGAGTTTTCTCCTGTGGAGCAGGCATCAAATGCAACCAGAATACAATTGTTTGCATCTATAATAGTTTTGCCACTACTAGTCAAGTGGACACATCTGTCCTGGCATGTTGGCAGTGTGGTGCACTTGGTCCATAACTGAGTAGAATTCTTCCACAGCAGACTGCACTACGCTTACCAGCACAGGGAAAGGCAACGGAGGTGGAAGAATTTCCAGCTTGGTCCCAGTTTCAGTTCTCCATGTCCCTCAACAAAAGCATATTTTATCTCTAGCAATAATAAGAGTCTTGCCATCTAGTTCTGGTATACAATCAACAGCAGTAGAAAGACCCATAAAGAGCTTGGTACCTCAGGGACCTTCCTGAACAACAACTTGTAAGGAAGTAGCCCAATGCTAGCATTGGAATTTTCACCCACAAACCCTCCATTTCCTATGAATGAAGGACCTTTTCTACACACACATCGTGCCCTTATTTAAATTTGTTAAGTACTGTCTTTAGTCTCCTGCCAGATACTTTCATAAATGACGCTCAAGGGTCAGCATTATATAAACATTTTGCTAAAGGCTTCTTCCTCCACTGTTTGCTCTGAGCAAATGCCAATTGGTTTTAGTTGGCCAGCAGCAAACTAAAATAAATTTCATGAAGGTCTAATACAACATTAAGAAAATTCCATCACTTATATATAAATTCTATTGTCAAGAAAGCCACATTAGTTACAGAAGCATGAAGGAGGACATGTCCCCAATTAGCTCTTCACAATCCACAGTTATTGTCTATGAGCCATCCTGTTTCCTCATTATGGAGTGCTACGGGCCTAAGGACAGCTGTGCATCTCCTGAACCCTGACAGGCTTGGTGCGGGATTGTGGCTTTTTTGATCCTGTTCATCAGTGGTTGATTTCCCCTGGACTGCTTCAGGTTATACAGCCTTTGTCTCAGAGAGGGATAAGTAGCTCTAATAATCAGTTTCTCATTTTTCCACTTACATGGCACTCTTACTGGTCCCACCACCCACACAAGACAGGGTGTGAGAAGCTCTTTTAATCATTGTTTAAACATCTTTCCCAATTGAAGCATCAAACCCAATTCAAGTACAGATGCTAATAAGCATTCCCTGATTTCTTGGTTTCCTGAGTTGAGCCATTATTCAGGCCCTCCCTCTCTAGGATGAATTATGGACTTTCCCTTCCTATGAATTAAAGGGTAGACTTGGAGGATTTCTTCTATCACCTCTAATATGTTCTTCTTTCTCACCATCTGATTCTTCCTTCCCATGGGTTTCAAGAGTTTGGCTCCCAAGAAGTGAACTGTACCATGGATCACTATCTTTCAGTTTCTCTAATCAGCTCTAAAATGGAAAGCCAAGACCTTCCTCTCTTCCCTCCATCCCCATTTTCCTTGTAAAATCAGAGGCTATTAATGGAGTGGATAGAATCTACATATCTTTTAAGTGTTGTAATTCTTCCTTTATGTGACCAAGTTTTTGCTGGGAACTCAGTTGAGCCTCAGTTTATTTATCTTATTGGCCACAACAAAGGTCATACAATTGATGCACCAGCATGTTTACAATCCCAGTCTATACACGCTATTTTCAGGGCTTTCCATATTCTCCCAACTCCATTAGATTATTTGGGGATCTCACCATACTCTCACTGCAGACCCCGTTTTTCAGAAAGGCATTCCACCCCATGCCATGTAGAGGAAGACAGACACCCTGGAATTCTTTTTTTTTTTTTATTGTCCATAATTAGATACATTGAGTGAGCAAATAATGAGTTGATATCCCCATTTCCCCAATTTCCCTCCTCCCTGTCCCCAGTCAGCTGGATATCCTTCTCCGTGGGCAGTCTGGACCAGTCCATGTGGTAGGGGGTTATGGATAGCCTAGGCATCAACCCGGTTCCACCCCCCTTTGTATGTTGTTACTGAGGGGATCAATGTCTCTGGATATTCTCCCCACCATGGCTCTTACAATATTTCTGCCCCCTCTTCCACTCAGTTCCCTGAGTCATGGAACACCCTGGAATTCATCACAAGGATGCTCCAATTTCAGATGGGCCTGCCTTGGTTACATATCTTCTCACCCATGACAAGGAGCTGTCACCTGCCGGTGGAGTACAGAAGCGCAGCACCCCATAGCACATGGGAAGGGAGCCTTACCAGGCTTGCCTTACAGTTGCTCCATCAGCTTCAGTTACAGTTCTCATCCTCCAATGGGGAGGGAAAATGCAACTGTTCCTTTTCCACTCATCTTTGGTTCTGTTGGGCCCTGTCGGGATGTTAATTATGTTGTGTGGCTTTACTTCTGAAGACACAAAGAAATGACCAAAGTCCAGCTTGGGGAATCAGTGAGCTCACTGGGTTATGTATCAGTTTTCTTGTTGCTGGGACAAATACCTAACAAAAGCATCTTAAGAAAGGAAAGGTTTATTTAGGAAGAGGACAGTTCAAAGGGACACAATCTCTCATGGCAGGGAAAGCATGGTGCAGAGAGAGAGAGAGAGAGAGAGAGAGAGAGAGAGAGAGAGAGAGAGAGAGAGAGAGAGAGAGAGAGAGAGAGAGAGATTAATGTTCATGCTTGGCTGGCTAGCTTTCTCCCTTTTACAGAGTCCAGGACACACAACCCATTGAACAGTGACATGCATATTAGGGTGGGTCTTCCCACTTCATTTATCCCGATTTAGAAAACTCTTCAGGAACATGCCCAGAGATTATTTTCCAAGGTGATTCTAAATCCTATGAAAGTGACAGCCATGATTCACCATCACAAGTTACTTACAGGGGAATGAGTGATTCAGCGGCAGGCATATCACTCAAAAGCCCACCGCTGGGCTCAAAGAAGCCTGGAGCTCTGGGTACAACTTTCAGGCAGTTCTTCTGGTTTTGGAGTTCCTCTCCTCAGCAGTGGATTACTGCTATTGTAACCTTGTATAGTTTCTTGTGAACATTGTAGGTTTTAAGAGCTTTCTGGACCTACTAAGTTGGATTTGCTTCTTGAATCTTATGAGCCTCCCTCCTCGTAAGACTGGACTAAGCATATAGGTAAAGAGAAAGTGAACACACTGGCATGCTCTGCCATGCTGCATGGTCCCATCAAAGAGGTAAGAAGAACAATCCTTTGATCTGAACAGTAATTCCCATCACCTTTCACATACCAAAAACATGGATCTGGTTTCTACGATCATTCATCTTTGTTTCATTTTCTCCGTCATCACCATACTCTAAAGAAAGTTTCCATCTTAAAAAGAAATAATCAGACCCCTCTCACCTGTACTGTCCTGCATCTCATTCTTGTGTTTCAAGTAAAACTCTCCAGCCTCATTGTCCACATTTTTACATCCCCCTTTTCTTTGCTCCTATTTCTGTTAAACATCTTCCAATCAGACAGTCATTTTTTGCTTAATACAACTATTCTCCATCCCATCTTACTCCTTCCTGTCTTCCTAAACTTTCTGCTTCTTCACCATGAAGCCACACTTTGTAACTTTTTCCTTTTCTTCTTCTCCATCTTTGTCTTTTCTGGATTACTCCTCTCCTTTGCATGCACTTCCAGGCTAGTTCCTGGCTTTCGTAATTCTTTTTGTTAAATAAATATGAAAAAGGAGCCAAATATCTATCTCCACAGCAGATGACTTAACTCCAGGCTCATTAGCATGCTGCCCACTTGATCTTCCTATTCAGTTATCCCATAGACATCTCAAATTCCTTCTGAGAGGAGTAAGAAAAGTGTCAGGTGAAAAACCAATTTCACTTTGAAATTACACAAAATATCAAAGCCTTAACAATCCAAATCTCCTCCACCTGTGTCTTCTCCCAACTTATTTGATGGCAATCACATCCTTTCAGATCCTATTGGCTAGGTCTCTGGCTAATATCCAATTCATTTCTGTTGGCCTTGGTATGTGTGTGCATATCTTCAATGGCTTCTAAGACGAAGTCTCTCCCACTCTCCTTCCATGCCCCCTGCTTGTTCTTTATACCATCATGGCTACTGTTAGAGCAAAACTCAGGCAATGCCTTGGTCCCCTCCCCCAACCAGCCTCAAGAGAAGTTTCAACAACAAAACCAAAGCCTGCCCAACCTAAACAGGAGATAAAGTCCCCCACCTGCTGTGTCTCTGTCTGGGGGAAAAGAATATACCTTCCCCATTGCAGGCCACTTGGGCCCCTACCCCATCCTGGTATTCTCTTAAATTCCTGATCTGACCTCGCCATGTGCTCTTTCTCACTCAGGAGACAACCTGCAGCTCGGGGTCTCTTTCCTCTGATTAAAGCCTTTCCTTTCAGAGAGGTCTCTCGTGGTGGTCTTGGCCATGCTTATTCTAACAGCTACCATGTGTGGTGTGGGCACAATAGTACCCACCACTCTCTTGCTTTGCCCCAGCTCTTCTCTCTGCCTGGAAGTCTTTGCCCCCATCCCCATGAAGCCCTCCCCTCACCCTGTTGTTTAAGAGAGGCCTCATGTTTCAAATGGTAATCAATGTTCCCAGGAAAGTAATCTCTATGTGCTTTCTTCACTCTTTTATGCCCCTTATTACTTTTGGTATCATGAATTACTTCTATATTAGGTTATTGTTCATTGCATATGGCTTCTACTGGAATATAACTCTAGGAGAAGATAGAAGACCTTTCTGCTTTTGCTCAAGGTAGTGTCCAAAGTATTTAGAACAACACATACATATATGCTTGTTGCAAGAAATCTTTTTTCCCTGGGGTGACAAAAACACACATGGTCTCCCCAGATACAGAATGAATGACAGACAAAAGGACAATTTACTCACTTTGTGAACCAAAGAGATTATTGGAGTTACTTACAGAGCAGGGTGAAGGTTTGCTTACAGGAACAATAGATGACTCAAAGGCATGAGAAGTCCCAGCCCATCCTGAGTAATGACATTGCTGCTTCAGCTCACAGGCAGCTGTATCACCAGAAAGGTGAGCTCAGCCCAGCACAGGTGGCCAACTCATGCAAGGTGTATCTCTGCTCCGCACAACACAACCTGCACACAAGCTCAGCTGGCAGACACACTAAGTAATTTACAGGTAGCTCAACACAGAGAGCCTCTGTTCTAAGCAGGTGTTTTGCCTTTATATAGCCTTAGGGCAGGGACTTACAGTCCTTTCTGAGATGTGTTGACTTCTTGAGTCTCTGGAACTTTCTTCCTGCCTCTTCCAGGAAGGAATATTTCAGTTTTGAATGAGCATAAGCCTGGGAGTGGCTTAGTGACCTTTAAATTTCAGGTCCTCCACGCTTTACTTCCTGATTCAGAGAAGTCTGCTATACAACAATGCTGAATGTGCCATTGTCATGATGTCTAGCACATTGTAAATGCTCAATATGTGTTAACTACCTTACATTTTCCATACGTTTCCATTACCAAGCCTAAGGTCTTATGCTGTTACTTTTCTCTCTATATATTTTAGATTAGTTATTGGCTTCATTGACACATATTTTTTTCTGGTTGATTTACACATTTGATTTAATAGCTTTCACTGTTTTTCATTATTAGTTCCAATGTTTGAAATTTGAGGATGATTCATAGTTGATTATGGGGATTAAAGGTCACATCAAGTAACTTCTAGCTCCAAAAATAGTCTCATCTTTTTCTTATTTAGAGTGCCTTCTCCATTCCTAAAATAACCAACTTACATTTTCAGGGGGGATTAGCAGGAAAAAAAAACTTTCAGCAAAGAACAAGCTTGCTCAGTCAATGCATATAACATGACATGTATGCATATGTATGCATATGACATGACATGAAGGTACCTCTTATTGACACCTTATATTTTAAAAAGGTAAATAATGTGTGAAATTTTTATTTCTTTCAGCCAATGCCATCCCAGTGTTAATGACCCTTATTTCCTGATAGAAGTAAAACAAAAACTAAACATACATAGATATTTAACAACAAAACCAGAGGTGGAAACTCAGAGCAATCATGTTAGAATTTTAAATAGTCAAATGCAATATTATACAGAAAAGTACAAAAATATTTTATGTATGCCCACTGAATAATGTAACACAGTATGGACAATAAATATATATTTAAAAAATATTTTATGTGACTGTATTATGCTTGTAAGATAATTTTTGAACAAGAGCGAATGTATAAAATATGTCACCATCACCATGTTTCTACTATATCTTGTAGTACAATTAGCTTAAAGGTTTGACTTAATAGACCTGTCACTTACATGACAGTTTTTAAAATGAAAAGTATAGACAATCTCATTGTTTTTCTTCACACTCATACATGTTTCTGAGGCAAGAAAATTGCATGTGTTTTTTCTTTGTACTGGATTTGATTTTGGTTTGTAAGTGTTTAAAATTAGTTTCTGGATCATTAATAGGCTAAATCATCATTTCTCCTTCAGGAATTTTATTATACACACAAAGTCATAACTGAACACTTAAAATTTAAAATTAGAATTTCTGTCAGGTAACACACATAATAAATTTTTTTAAAAAGTTTTAAATTCATATGTGACAGTCACTTGCAGAAATTTCAGGTCTGGCTGTCATTATATGATAGACTTTGGATCATCGTGAATCTCCTTTCTTATCATTGTATGTCCGAGTTTCCATTCAACCTTCTGATCTTAGTATCATTGTCAGAATTCAGTAGGGATCACCTGGTACCATGAGTCCTAGGGATCACTATGGGTCAACTCTTCAGTTAACCTCTTATTCTGATTTTTTCCCTCATAATCTAGTGATTGGTTAAGGGGATCTGGAAAAAAACTTTACAACCTCAACCTAAATCACTCTATATTGATTCATTTTGTCACGTTACCCTAGTTGCCTCATGAGAATATCCTAGAATATGTTTTGTAGCCCAATTCTGACAAATAGTGTCTTAGATGAAGACGAGAATATAATGATTAAAATTTTTCTAAGATGTCCTAAATTTAATGACAAGGGCTCAAGGAAAGAAACAGAAGAGAGAGATAAGGCATTATAACTGGTCAATAAAGGCAAGCAAAATCAATGGAAAAGCTATTCCACATTCTTCGAACTCTAGGATCCACAATATCATCCTTACACGTGAACATTCCAGATTGTCAGGTACAGCTGATCCAGAAATAGCAGGTGCTTGTTCCTTTCGACTATTCTCTTATTCCCAAATTCATTCATCACCCTTATCCACTTGACTAATGTAGGCTCAACAGAGATGTGCTTTTGTTTGTGTGTATGTGTGGTGTACATGCATATGTGCATACATATCTCTATATGTAAGGATGTGCACATGTGTACACATTATGGAAGCCAGAGGTTGATGCCTCAGGTCTTCCTTAATCACTCTTCTACCTTATTCTTTCAGACAGAGTCTTTTGTCGAGCCTAGAACTATACTGTCTAGCCAATAAGCCCCAGGGATTTCCTGTCTCCCTGTCTCCAGCATGGTGATTGTGTGCACCATGCCAAACATTTTTATGCAGAAACTGGGAATATGAACTGAGCTCCTCAAGTTTGAGTGGCAAGCAACTAACCTGCCCCAATGGTTTGTTTTCTTTCCACAAATTTCCCTTAAAAAAATTCTACAGGTTCATAGGTCTAACAGAACTGTTTACAACTGCTAATTCACCTTGCTGCTGGAGGTTCTATAGCTTACCCCAGAGACTGGGGTAAGATCTAGATGACTTTGATGACTAGCATGTGTAATAGTTCAAAAAGCCCTTTGATTTCAGAGACTTGTGAGTCTCAAAGAGCTGTGGCTTCACAGCTTTATACAGGTGCTACCACACACAGTGTACAGGTATCACCACACACAGTATACAGGTGCTACCACACTCACTGTACAGGTGCTACCACACAGAGTATACAGGTGCTACCACACACAGTGTACACGTAACACCACACACAGTCTACAGGTAACACCACACACAATGTAAAGGTGTTACCACACACAGTGTACAGGTATCACCACACACAGTGTACAGGTACTATGTAAAGGTGCTACCACATATGGTAACCCCAAGCTTCACATGGGTATTAAGCACTTAAAATATTTCAAGAGTACCTGAAAAACAGAACTTTAAGTTTTATATAACTTTACTTCATTTATGTTAAAATTAAAGTAGCCACTTAAGGGAATTCTACTTTCTGCTACAATATACAAAGAGGTTGAAAACTGAGCAACTTGAAATTAATGAATTTTTACTTTCACACTTCCAGTGTGTAGGACCCAGCCTGGCTGTATATCTGAGAGCTAAGATTTAATATGCATCCGGATGAGAGCCCAAGCATGGTAGCTCATGCCTTTGTTCCTAGCACACCTGTGCCCCCCAGGAGGCAGGGGGGATGGCTGAAGGCCCTAAATCCTGTTTACAAGTACTAATAGGTTTTACTCCTGCTGGCTGAGTTTCCCTAGCTGTGTTCCTGTTTACTGAGCCCCCTTTGTGTAAGAGATAAAGCAATGCAACCCATCCCTAGATTGTATATAAGGCTGGATGTGAAAATAAAGTTTTGAGATCTGCTTGGACACTTCTCCCGGCTGCGTGTGATTGTCCAGCCGCCGCGCTCACCTTTCCTCGATTGAGCCAGGTCACCTGCTGGCCAGAGAGACAGGATCATTTAGCAGGGGGCCAGGGACCCGTGCGGTAACCTGGAGAAGTACCCGACACAGTGAATCAACTCAGGGCAAGGCAATTTCCTCATCACCGAAGGAGATCTCCAAACTTCAGTGACTTTTCTTGACTCATTAGAGAGTGGAAATGACAAAGCCAACTATTACTGTAATTTTGGAGGAGCAGAATTCTATATTGGACAAGAACCTATGGGAGTTCTTGTCAGTAAGATAACATTGATGAACTGATCCAGCTAAATGTGGACTAGCATGAGAGTGAGAAATGTGTGAGAGCTGTAGTCTTAGAGAACCCCCATATTTTCTTTGGTTTTACCTCTAGAAACCCCACAACATTATCACAATGAAGAGTCAGGATCACTCCTCATTTCTGGAAAGAAGAAAATAAGCATTGTGAAATAAACCTTTTTAATCTCTAGAACAAAAGCTTTCAGTCCAAGGTAAAATATTGTCTCATAGCTTTATCTTGCCCAGAAGAGAATCCCCCAACTTTAAGAGGTTCCTACCTTTCTAAATGACCTAAAAATAAGTAGAAAGCTAAGAAGAAACTATAGAGGTCATGACCTAGGATTTAACTCATCAAAGAATGAAATGTAATCTTATTACTAAAACACACATTCCTGTAATAACCTTAATAACTATAATAAATTTCAGCAAGTCTCCAATAATGAAGCTGTGTATTATATCTGAATGAGTGCAAAATGTAGACACTATTTAAAAAGAAGTCATAGAGAAATACAAAAACAATAGCAGAGACAAAACAAGCAGAGTAGCTAATAAGACTGTCACCAACAGCTAGAACAACCACACGATAGTCTGATCCCTAGCTAGATTAAGAAAAAGCCAAATAATACAGGTCTGTTTACTTCAGTCCCCGTTAGCTTTCAACAACAGCAATAAAATACAAATTAGTCTAAAAAGCAGCCAAATGTATTCTGAAGAGCAAAAGCATCAGGATCAGACTCAGATATGGCACAGAGGTATATTTTTCTTTGTCAGATAGAGAACTTACAATAATAGGACTAACAATTAAAGGATCTATGACAAATATAAGAAACAAGCAAGGGAAGGCCATAGACTATTGAGTGAAGCTTTCATTTTTCTCTGGCTATCGAGACATTATGTCTATCTAAAAGCCTTGTAACTATACATGCTTATCCCCCTGGATCAATGCTGCTCTGACTCTTGATTAGGGAACCTATTTTTGTACAGAGTGTGGCCAATACCAGGAAAATGGAAAGGTCTACCAGAATGACAAAAGCAGAAAGCCATGTGCTTAGCACTAGATGAGTCACCTGTATCACGACCATCAGGACCCAGGAGACATTATAGAGAAAGTAGCAGATTGTAATGAGTGCTGCTCATGGTTACTCAGAGAACCTTCTGAAAGAGATATGGTGGTAGACACTGAGGAGACTAAACACTCATCAAGGAGGAAAAGAACTCAATACTACAGAAGACTCATAACATATCTCCAAGTCTCAAGGGACATTCAGGAAGAGGGAGTTGAAGAATGTAAAGGCCACATTGTGGGAAGGTGTCCTGGGAAGCACTGACTTCACCATAGGAGCTGACCTGTACATCCATGAGTCCACAGAACACCAATAACCCACAGAAAGAAAGGAGTGGGGCTCAAGGGAATGGGGGTGGAGATATAAGACATAAGAGGATGACCCAATCATATTAAAGTTCCCATTTAAAAAATTATATATATATACATATATGTATTATATATATATTTACCATTTGTTCACACACACACACACACACATATATATATATATATATATATATATATATATATATATATATATATATATATATATATGAGAAAAAACAGGAAATTTTGCTGAAATATCCTCCAAAGGGCTCTTGTTTTGAAGGCTTTGCCCTCAGCTGGTAGGGCCTTTGGGACATGACTGGATCATAACGACCTTGAATCAATCAATGGGCTTATGTATTGATGGGTTTATGCTCCAGGATGTGCGGCTTAGTTGGAGGAAGCAGGATACACGAGATATTTCATGGAAAGATCTCTCATCTCTGGTCCCTTGCTCTCTCTTTCTTTCATGGCTGCCATGAGGTTCGACTTCACCATAAGCCCAAAGCAATGGAGCCAACAGACCATGAACTGAAACTTCTGAAACCATGAGCCAGAATAAATATTTCCTCCTTGAAGTTGTCTTTTTACAGTATTTTGTCACAGTGATGGAAAACTGACAACATAACGACTATGCATTCTTGCTCAAACCATGGATATTTTAGACATGGTAATGCCTCTGATATACATGGGTGTATGTTCTGGATAATTTAATCTAGGCAGAGAGACACTAGAGCAAGAGAATAGACTTTGGAGGTAGAGGGAGGAACAGGGGTAGTCGTAAGTTTATGTGATTATTAGTATGATCAAGAAAAGTAGAACATCAAGTGGTCAGAATGATATCACAATTTGACATTATTGAACAATTTTCCAAGTAGAAAATGACTAGTTGTGACAAAAAGGCTAAGTCCTTCAGCAAGCACAACAAAGAGAATGGAGTCACTTAGCAAAATGTGGCATTTTTCTTTGTTAGAAGAGGCAGTGTTTAGCAAAGGAAAAGAGATGGAGATGTGAGGAAAGTTGTGTAGTGGAGACCACTTCCCTGAGACCCTGCGAGCATCCCCAGGGGAACCTCAAGTAGGGACCATTTCCCTGAGACACTGCAAGCATCCTCACAGGTACCTCAGTAGAGACCACTGCCCTGAGACCCTGTGAGCATCCCAAGGGGAACCTCAGTAGAGACCACTGCCCTGAGACCCTGCAAGCATCCTCACGGGAACCTCAGCAGAGACCACTGCCCTGAGACCCTGCTAGCACCCCCCAGGGGAACCTCAGTGGAGACCACTGCTCTGAGACCCTGCGAATATCCCCAGGGGAACCTCAGCATAGACCACTGCTCTGAGATCCTGCGAGCATCCCCAGGGGAACCTCAGTGGAGACCACTGGCCTGAGACTCTGCGAGCATCGTCAGGGGAACTGCACATTCACACTCAAGGTTCTGTGACTTCTAAAGGGTTCTAGAAAGATTTGATTAAGTAAAACCGAATTCCCTTTCTTGCTGTAGAAATAATCCCTGGGTCGAGCAGCTCTACTCTTGTGACTTCGAACAGTGCGTGACACTGTGGTACAGTCCTTTAGGTGGCCTTGAGGGCTTCATGAGCCCTGTGCATGCAGTACCACTCAGCTGACTTTGCTCACAGCAAAACTTCTAATTTTTTCTCCAAGGGAACAATTTTTGTCACAGTTTTAATAATTAATAGATCATGACATGAACAATAAATAATCCCTGAGCCTCTTCTCATAAATCTCAGTGGCTTTCATCTCCTATGTTGATACTTCCTATGAATTGTATGCATCTGCTAAAGCCATCAGCATGTCTGTATAGAATTATGTTATGGTGGCTTGAACAATACATTTCTGAATAAAAATCCCTTGACTATCATGATGAATAATAATACCTGAAAGAAATTCTTGAAATGTTCTTCCTTAGTTAAAATTTGTGAATCAGTTGTAAATTTAAGTAGAAAGAGTACTATTGACTTCTTAGCAAGTTAATACCACTGCTTAGCACAAAGAAGAAACTTTAAAGATTGATAATGTTTCATCACCTTGGACTACTGTGATATTTTTCCTGAGGTACAGTGATGCAATCAAGGCTTTGGAATATGAAGATAATGGGAGCTGTTTCCAACTGAATGACCAGTGACTTGTTCGCAAAGTTCTGTCAGTAGATGTCTCTCAATTCACTTTGCAAAGGCAGAGCAATTAGCTCTCTTGCTGTATCCATTGATACTGACGCCCTGATGGGGGCAAGCAAGTGCTCAGTGATAATTTATATCCAGTTGGATCCAGATGGTACCGAGACTAGACACTGATTGCACCAAAGAGATTCAATCAGACACTAGGAACACAGCATAAAACTCCATTAAAGCAGCACTTCAAATGTTGTTTGTTCCTGGGCTTTCTTAAAATCAAGTATTAGCCAGGAGTGGTGGAGCACATCTTTAATTTTAGCACTTGAGAGGAAGAGGTTGGAGGAGAGCTGTGAGATCAGGGCCAGCCTAGAACTACAGATTTCCAGATTTAGAACCCTGAGTGAGGCTCTATACTGAATGAACAACAAAAAAAATAAAGTATCACATACCTGGAGAGTCTCTTAGGATGTCAAGTTAACTGTCAATAATAAAAATGGACAGTCAGATGTGGTGGCTCATGACTATAATGCCAACACTAAGGAGGGTGAGATCAGAGTATTGTTGTTTTTCAGGCCAGCCTGGACAAGAGTGAGTTCCAGGTCAGCCTGGCCTAGTGTAAGACCCTGCCTTAAAAATGGACAAGCATTATGAAAAGGAATGGAATATCAATAATTGGATTATATGAAAGTGAAAAAGCATCTAGAATTGAAATATACTATGTAAAATTAACAACTGACTTCATGTTTTAAAGGGCAGACTGCATGTAGGGTGGTAGGAATGAGGAAACCAAAAGCCCCACTGTAAATATTTGGGATGGCACATGCCCCTCTTTCAGGTCCACTGATAAAAGGTAGTGTGGAGCATGTGAATTTTCTTAAAGCTACAGCTGCATGCAGCCTTACTTATAGGAGAGAAGAGTCATCAACGGTAGTGAACAGCAGTGGACCTTGCCAATCCTTAAGACTGGCCAGCCAGGCCAAATGAGCCAGTTAGTGCAATAGTGGCATGTCTCTTGTGGGTGAAACCAACTGCTCTCTAATTGGACTAGAGGCCTGTTCCATGGAAGGGAATACATACCTGGTACTGAAGACCTAGTCAAAAGCCTATGGATGGGGGAGGTCAGGAGCCCTAGGGGAGTAATGCCTGTTTTCTCGCTAAATACATATATTATGCCCACTAAACTAACTTATAAGCCCTTTTTAAATGTTCGTACCCATATAATAATACTTCTCTCACTCTTGGCTAGAGAAGCTTCTCTTTTTCAGATGGTGATGACCACTAAGTTAACTCAAAAGACACCATAGTACTGAGAAAAAATTATAGTGAAGTGTTCAGCATGAGACATCTTTATCATACCTCCTGAGGCTCAGGGTTATTGTGGAAGAGGTGGTGGAAAGATTGTTAGAGCCAAAGGAAGGGTAGGACTCCTTACAATGCATACTTCCAGACCTTGATATTCATGACTTCTCAGTTCCTGGTAGTACCCAAACAAAACCTTCATAATAGGAGGAAAAGATGATGAGACTGAAACAAAATAGAGACTAATGAGACGGGGAGGAGATATGAGGGAGGGTGGGGAGAGAATTTTAATGGTTTATGGTCTATAATTATGGAAGCTACAATAAAAAGTTTTTTTTTTAAAAGATACAGAGTAACTTTGGTAATTAACACAGATGTTATCAGGATGGCCTTATTGATTTCAACACATACACAACAGATTTCACTGAAGAGAAAATGTGGACTTGTAGCTTAAATAAAGATGTCAGACTGTATTCTAGATCCAAGACATATCTGCATACCTATGAGTATCAAAACATCTTTGCTCTTCTTTCCAAAGAAGCCAAGTCCAATCTGTCTGTTTCTATATATGTCTGTACCTGTATATGTCTTAGACCATTCATGCTACTATGACAAAATGCCACAGACTGAATGCCTAATAAATAATACAAACCAGAGCTAGGCGTGGTGGCACACACTTTTAATCCCAGCACTTGGGAGGCAGAGTTAGGAGGATCGCTGTGAGTTTGAGGCCACCCTGAGACTACATAATGAATTCCAGGTCAGCCTTGGCAAGAGTGAGACCCTACCTTGTAAAACCAACTAATAATAATAATACAAATCATAGTTTACACAGTTTTGGAGACTAGGGGTCAAATCAAGGAACAAGCAAATTGAATGTCTGGGGTGAACTTGCTTCTTGAGGAGGGACTCTTTTCATGTCTTCCTGTGGAATACAGGACCAATTAGCCCTTTTGACCTCTTTCATAAGGGTACTAATCCCATTCATAAAAGCAGAGCTCTCATGATTGAATTACCTTATAAAGGCCCTAGTTCTTAATACTATTACACTCAAGATTAGGGTTCAATAGGAGCATTTTTAGGAGGACATAGCATTCAGATCATAGCAAACTTCTAGATATAAAGCCTTTCCTTGATCTTGTACTATTACTTCTACTGTGGTATTACAAAGTTGACAAAATCCAGATTTTCTCCTCTGAGCTAACATCCTATATCATTTACCTAACAGAAGCACATGAATGTCATCTAGTGATTGTAATTAGCCTTTTCTTAATTATAGCTTAGGAGCACAGCAGGATATTCAATCCTTCATTCTCTCTGATACACATACTTATTTTCCCCTCAGTACCTTATCATTATTTCTACAAATATAAGTAAGTTTTATGAAATCTAAATGTTCCATTTTTCCAGAAAGTTGACTAAAATTTGATATAATCCTTTATTAAATATACAGGTCTGTAGTTTTATGTTTCCATGCTGACACCAAAGCCCATTTCTTGCTTTATGAGGGGATACATGTGTGTGTATGCATGGGTGGTGCATGTCACATTGTACCTCATTTTGATGTAGGGTCTCTTGTTCATCTCTATGTTTGTCAGGCTAGCTAGTCTGGGAGCTTACAGTGCATTCACCTGTCTCTGGATCCCTTCTCATCATAGGTATGCTAGGATTACAGATGTCCACAGCAACGTCCAGCTTTAAAAATATATTTTTATTTATTTGTAAAGAGAGAGAAGGGAGAGAGATGGAAGAGAGAATATGAGTGTGTCAGGTTCTCTTGTCACTGCATATGCACTCTATATGCATGCACCATTTTGCACATCTGGCTTTATGTGGGTACTGGGGATTTGAAACTTGGATCATTGGGTTTCAGCAGGCTTTGCAAACAAGTGCTTTTAATGATGGGGAATCTCTCCAGCCTAACAATGTTCAGCTTTAAATGTGTTCTGGGACTCCAAACTCAGATACTCATTCTTGTATAGCAAGTCCTATATTCCCTGAGCCATCTCCTCAGTCTACAAGAACCTAGTTCTACAGGAAATTTGAACCTATGAAGCTGGAATTATAAAAGCATCTATAACTATTATTACCTTTTCTTATTAAACAATTTTTGACTGCTTTGATGCAACTAAGTAAATCAACAACTTGAACAAAATGTTACATGACTGCATATGGCAATCAAATAATGCTGTGAGAGTTTATAAACTTTCACGGTGTTATAAGGTTGTCGTGCACATTAATCCAACTATACTGATTACTTATGTTATTAGACTGACCTTAGTGACCACCACAGAAATCATGTAACAAAGACATTGTGATTGATTGAACTAGAACTGCAGACACAATTTCCACTGAAATTCTATAAACCCAACAGCATACCTGTAGTACTTTTCATTGGCATAAATGACTAGCTGCTGAAAAATTTGGGTAATTCAGAATTTCTTCAAAGACTCACAGTGCCATCACTGATGAATTTCTATTGTAATTCACTGTGATTAAATATAAATTAGTGGTATCCATATGGTTCTAAGCTTTGGGACATTTTTTAAGTTGGAAACACAGGGCACAACAGTATTTTAAGAGCTCAATTATCAATCAGGAAATATGTATGGGCACAAAACTGCCAAGAACTTTCATGTCTGGATAACTATGATGTGTGCTGATGCTCCCTCAAATCTTTGATTATTTCTGATAGTTTTATTCAGTCTGTGCCCCTTAAAAAACTGCACAGACATATGTATTTTTAATAGAAATATTCATTTAGATTATTCAATACTCTCCCAAAATCAGATATCTACTCAGTGGGGAAAATCCTTCTTTTCACACTGTCAATTCTGATTGGAAAACAAGTTAGGAAGAGTGTAATGATTGGATACTTCATTCATTCCAAAAATAACATGTATGCAAAATATAAAGGTTACTATGAATTATGTTTTCTTTACAACAGAAGATTGAAAAAGAACATTTGAAAGTCATCTTTGTTGAGATTATATCTAATTATGTTTTCTTGGAGTATTGTTCACTGTGACTGAGTTTTATTAGGCATTTTCTTCCAGAAGACAAAAAGACCTTCATAAGATAATGGAAAAAATATAGGCACCCTGACATTTGACTTTATTAAATATTTAACATATTTTGAAAAGCTCAAGGTTATGTGATATTTTTAATGATTTTGGTAATAGGCTTCTGATCAAAGTAAATAGAACTGACACTTTTATTTATTTAACATTAAGATATTGATCACATTACATAGAATCACAGAACACATAACAGAAATCTCAGGAGAAATCTGATCTGGTTTAGCTTTTTCAGCCATTCATGATTGCATAAAATTTTTCTATCAGGCTAGGCAATGCTTACTCAGTTCCTTTGGGGACAAAATTCTAGTCAAAAGCTTTTCCTTGCACCTCCTTTTCTTCTCACCAACAAAGAATAAAACCAACTTTAATGAGAGCAGGAAGGATAAAGAGCATTTCAAGGTAATATTTTGACCATTATTTTACTTTAGACATAAGCTGTCAAAATTTATACATTCAAGATTCCAATCTCAGCACACCTTAAAAAAGTCATTTCATTTATGTTTCATACATTAGAACTAGGTTTAAAAGGGGTGAAATGAAAAGGAATATTTCCAAGGCACCGGGGGGGGGGGAAGGTGAACCAATAAAAATAAAAATATTAGAAAGGATCTTTGTGATGAGTTTGTTCACAGTATTTGCAGGTTGGAAGGAAAATTAATCTGGCATAGAACTCCAAAAATTTATATCTTCCCAGGTGCATTACATAATCCATTGGGTGATGAAAAATAAATCACTTAGTATAGGAAGTATTCCTAAAACTCTGGAACAATAATTACTTCCCTCTGTAAAAATCAGTCCTCTTCACTATAATCAGAAAATCTCAAATTAAGTCTGGAAGAGGCACTTTGATCTTGATTTTTAAAAAAGTAATCAGCAACAGAAGAAAGCTCCAGATCAAAAATAGAATGCATTTAATGAAAATGTGTTAAGAAATGAAGTGTACATCAACAGATGAATGGGTAAAGAAAATGTCATATATACACAATGGAGTTTCATTCAGCAATAAAGAAGAGAGTTATGTCATTCAGGAAAAATTGATGGTTCTGGAAATTATCATGCTAAAATTAAGCATAATAAACTAGACTCAAAAAGACAAATGTCATTTTTTTCTGGTAAGTGGCATTTAGATTTCAATATACACACACAAATATAAAATGAAAATATCATAATGAAACCCTCACTAAAATAGATCAATAAAATAATACAATTCAGTCTATATTAGTTAATTTTATTTCTCTGACAAATGCAGCTTTAGAAATGAAAGGTTTGTTTTGGCTCACAGTCTGAGAGTACAGGCCATCATGAGGGTATGAGGGGCATGGTAGCAGGAGCTTGAGGTGTTTATTTTGCATCCCCAGCCAGGAAGCAAAGTGACAAATGCTGATTCTTAGCTCACTTTCTCTTTGTACTTAGTCCAGAACCCCAGTCCATAAAATGGTGCTGTCCACACTTAGGATCCGTCTTCCTACCTCAATTTAACTAATTTAGGAACTCCCTTACAGATGCCCAGAAATTGGTCTTCTATGTGATTCAAGAATAATTCTAGATCCAGTTAATTTGACAATCAAGATTCACCATGACAGAGTCATAAATTAATTGCTTCAGCATTCATATTTCTTAGTACAAAAAGCCAAAGACAAAATGCTAGAGACTAGGTAGAAAAAAGAACAGAGGGGCTGGAGCAGTTAAGGCACTTTCCTCCAGTGGCTAAGGTTCAATTCCCCAGTACCCACACATGCCAGACACACAAGGTGTTGATCCTGGCTCTCTCTCTCTCTCTCTCTCTCTCTCTCTCTCTCTCTCTCTCTCTCTCTCTCTCTCTCTCTCTCTCT
>PVHP010014411.1:0-12030 GCA_004024765.1 Zapus hudsonius | reverse complement strand
AATACTAATAGTATTAAATCAAGGCCTTCTACTAATGACCTTACTCATCTGTTTCCAAACCTTTGTCTTCAAATAGAATTATATACAAGACGTTGAGATTTCAACATATAGATGGAGATGAGAGAAGCATCATTCATCCTAGAATGCTCTGTGGCCAAGTGGAATAAGCCATTTGGAATAAGTCTTTCTCAATTACATAGACTATGTGAATAACTAATGAAATCAGAGCACCCGTAACAGCATCATCAGTGGTGGATCAGGAGACGAGACACTGCCACATCTCTGTGAGTTTCATCCTCATCAAGATTTGACTCTGTCGTAGTCAGCCTCATGACACTGGGATGAAGCTCCAAAAATCAAGCACAGTTTATGGGAGGAAGGGATTTATTAAAGCTACAATTGCAAGGGAAGGTCCATAATAGAGAAAGAGGCTGCTCCCCTTTCATAGGTCCAAGCAGAGAGAGAGAAAAATCATCACTAGCAAAACACACAGAACAGCAAACAGGCAGGCAAGGAAGGGAGGCAGGAGGAGGAAAAGATGTTTCCCCCTTTATATAGCCTTAGTGTGGGGTCTTGCAAGCCTATCCCAGACTTCCTGAGTCACTGGAATTTCCTTCCTTCACTGCTCTCCCATGAAGGGATGTTCATTTCTAGGTCTCCTTTGCTTCCATACATCCTGCCTCCTATTGAGAGGGCTGCTTTCCTGTAAACATCCTCAGAGATCCACCCAAGATAATTAAAAAGATCAAGTTGACAACAAAACCTAACCATCACAGATTCCAAGAAGCATGATGGATGTTATTAAAGGGTTACTATAAAATAGTTGGGATAACATAAAGAACCTCTGTCAACACATTGACAAAATATAATCAAATAAGGGCAAGTGCTTCCATGGGGATAGTGTGGCAGTCATACACTGGTAAGTCCAGAGATGAGACTAACATAGCAGGTCTTCTTCAGGTGAGTTGAGAACTGTGGTACTCTGCTAAGAGGCATGGAGGATAGGGTTTTGCTCAGACTGGCAGGTGTCTGGACTGTCACCTTCTGTTAAGGAAGTTGAGGTGAACCTGGGACCCCCAATTATCTCAAGCATATCCTTAGAACCTCCATCCTCCAGGCATGCCACAGCTGTACCCTGAAATAAGCAGGCAGTTCAAGGCCTAAACTCAGTCCAGCTGGAATAACAAACTTAAACAATAAGGTTATATTTCCTTTGCTCTATATGTCTAGAGACACGTAGCCCCCTGTGATGGTTAGGTTTTGTTGTCAACTTGATCTTTTTAATTATCTTAGATAGGTCTCTCAGGATGTTTACAGGACAACATCCTCTCAGTAGGGGCAGGATATAAAGAAGTTCAAAGAAGCTAGAACTAAACACCCTTTCCTGTGTTGGCAGTGCAGGAAGGAAATTCCAGAGACTCAGGAAGCCATTAAGTCTGGGATAGAATTGTAAGACCCCACCCTAAGCCTATATAAAGGTGAAAGAATTCTCTCCTTGCCCTCCTGTTTGTTTACTAGTGTGTGTGTGTGTGGTGTAGGTGGTAGGTTTTTGCTCTCTGCTCGGACCTGTGAAAGAGGACCAGCCTCTTTCACTATTATGGGAATGAATCTGTAGCCTGAATAAATCGTTACCTCCCATAAACTATGCCTGGTTTGGAGATTCATCCCAGGAGTTTGGGCTGACTATGACACCCCCTCAAATTATCTATGTAAATTAGGCATCCAAAGGGTACTGGCCCCTACCAATCAACTCATGAGTTGTCCACAGATCCTGCTCTACCAATCTCCTTGCTGCCTATGCTCCTACCTCTGCCTTTTCCTCTACATAAACAACTTTCATCTATACAATCAATGAGAACCGTCCACTGCTGCTTTCTCCCGGGTGGCTATGCCCCTCAGCCTACCGGCATCCCAAGTATGCTGTCCACCCAGCTCTGTGGATCAACTGGAGTGTTAGTGTATAATGACCTCTGAAGTAATCCATTGACCAGCAGAGAACTTAATCAGTTCCTCTCTACAATTAGATTGACTGTTGGCCGCTACTTAGTAAAAGAATATTTCTGAAAGGGGGGAGGGATTAAAATGCAAATGTCCATTCTGGTATTCATAATTTAAAACTGTAAAGCAATCAAAGAAGATTCAAGACATAGTGAAAAATGAGAGCCCTGAGGAGGTAGGTCAGCAGTGTTTCTCATATTCTCATATATCAGGATACTTTTTTTTATCTTGTCTGAGCTGAAGATCTGAAAGAAATGGTCATTATGCTACAGAGACTTTCCTAACAGAACTCACAAGTATTTTTATTTTCTTAGCTAAATTCAGTACAGTTTTTCCTCTTTCATTATATTCCTCATTTCATAATGAAGATATTTGTAAAGTATTCATAACTTTTTCTCCTGATATTTAGTCCACAGAGATGTCACACATTTAGAAAAAAATGATACTACCTCATACATGGTTCCTGACCAGGTTAACCATAAACTCTATGGCAAACCAGTAGGGAGAAGTGAGAGTTAAACATGAAGTTCAACCAAAATTGGTTCAAAATCAAAATATCATCATGCTTATAATGTAACCTATTGAACAAGTAGTGGGCATCATCTGGCAAGAGGGGTTGTGAATAGAAGGGGAGAAAGTCTAAGCCCATGAAAAATTGATCAGTCTAACAACTCCTGATCCTAGTCACCAGCTCATTCTCTCACTGAGCTGTTGACCAAAGTAACCCATGAGGTCCCCAAAACAAGACAAGATTCTGTCAATGCTCTTGAATGACCACCCCAGGCCTGAAGTAAGATCCTTTTGCTAAAGAAACCACAGAAAGCCATCTATCAGCACCAAGAGACCCTGCAAGTTCCAGAATGGTAACCAGCCCCCAGATGGTAGTAAGTTCAGTGCTGGAAGGAAAAATGGGGAAAATGGTCAATGACAGTTGGAGTAAACAGAGACCACTGACATGAAACACAGTCTTCCACCATGAGTAGGCTGAACTGGGAGAGAACAGCGAACCAAGACAAGAACACTTGTGCAATGGAGGTGCCAAAGCCTGGGGGAGGCAATCAACAGCTTTTAATTCAGCCAAATAATTCACTCAGTGACGGGGAGCCCTTGACTGGAACTAGGGTCTCAGGGCAAAATGCACTGGGAACCAAAATCTTGGGACCCCAAAGAAAAATGTACTTTACCAAGTGATTTACAAACAGGCTACTAACAACAGAATCTAGCCAATTCAGAAATATGTATCTCAGTTAACCTATACTGATATCACTCTGATGGAGATTCTGTTTGTATTTTTCACAAGGCAGCGAGAGAGCTGTGGTCTTTCCAACTCTATCAATGACCTGCAGAAAGATAGCTGACATCCTGGCAAGAGATGAGCCACCGTGGACATACCATTGAGGATCCACATGGAACCCCGCAGAGTGTGGTGGGATAAGCAAGAGACCTATAACCACAGCCAATCAGTCAATCCAGGATAAGCCAGCAAGACAGACACCAACGATCTTCAACACAACCTAAAGCAGAAGTATAGAGACCCCCTAAGACCTCAACAATAAAGCAGCCTTAATACTCACCCACCATGACTCAGGGAACTGAGTGGAAGAGGGGGCAGAAAGATTGTAAGAGCCATGGTGGGGAAGAATCTCCAGAGAAATGGCCCCCTCAGTAACAACATACAAAGGGGGGTGGAACCGGGTTGACTCCTAGGCTATCCATAACCTCATGGACTGATCCAGTTTGCCCACGGAGGAGGATACCCAGCTGATTGGGGACAGGGAGGAGGGAAATCGGGGAAATTCGGACATCAACACATTTTTTGCTCATTAAGTGTATGTAATTATGGATAATAAAGAAATAAAAAGAATTCAAAAAAGAAAAAAATGCTACTATGCCACTTTTTCTAGTATTTCCCAATCACAGATTAATGCGCAGTCAATGCCTAAATCCCCTTTGTTATTTCCATAGAAAGAGGGCAGGAAGCCATGAGGCAGGGTGCAAATGAGATGAACGGAGTCAAATTCCAGAAAAAGTAACTTGATGTTATTCCAAATTTGTTCACATGTATTGTATTATGGAAGTCATATTCACCATTTATCCTGCCAATTATTGATGACAATTAAGTATCTCAGTTTATAATCCACACATGCATTAAGAAGGGAAGAATGAACTTGTTTGAAGGCTCTTCTGTCATTTTTCTGATAAGAATGAACAGCTTCTCCTAAAACTTTACTGTCCATTAATGCTGCTCCCAAATAGATTTCTAGAAAAAGCTAGATGTGGCCTGCATTTTCTCTGTGAGATACAACCCAGCTTTTTCTTAGCTGTGCATGTGCACATGAGACATTTTGTATTATGATTTATAAGTACTGATTTGGAGGGACATGCATTTTCAGTAACCTTTTTCTGGAAGGCAATAATTCTTCAATTTCATCAATGGAATGGTCAGTGATACTGAAATATTTATACTTGGAATACTATTCAGCTCATGGATCGCCATACAGCAAATTATTGTGTATAATGCCTGTACATAGTGAAGCAATATGTTGTGACCATAAATAGGCAGTTTGCTAGGTCCAAATAGAGTCCCTTCATCTTAAATACCAGTGTCTAGACAACAAATTGCTTAAGGAAATTTTACTAAAAGCTAATCACCCACAATTATGTAAGCCCCACTCTACTGATTAATTTATTCAAAATTATTTACTGAACAGTTCTATATACTAGGAGCCTGACATCCAAAGTCGAACAAAACAAACAATATCTTTCAGAGTTTTTTGACCAGTTGGACAGAAAGGCAGTTAGAGCTCTTGAATTCAATTCAGGCAGTACTACAAGAGTGCTAGGAACCAGTGTGCGTGCCAGATGCCTGTGTGAGGGACATCCATCTGCATATCAATATAATTATTCAAATCTGAACTGCAGGGAGGGATATCTGAGCTGAATTTGTAGTTTTTAGCACTAGCATGTAAATTTGTAATACACAGCACCATGACAAGAGAAGAGAAGACCCATGGGAAATGACACGGAAGGAATCCTGCTTTGCACTGGACTTCAAGTTGCAGCTTCTTCCCTGTGGTTTCTCAGTGTAACAGTGACTTCCCTTTGTGTAATCATGGGAACAGGTTTAACTGCACTAAATATACCTGTAGCTTTTTTTTTCCTTATAGGCTCTGGCATTTAAGGGGCCATGTGAATAGAAGTGTCCTTTGAGTCAATGTTAAAAGGATCTCAGTTTCATCTCTTTAAAATCCTTCCCTGTATTCCTTGACGATTGCCATCTCCCCCAAATTCTGGATCTTGAGAGATGGTCTGATGAAAAGCAGGAGGTTCCAGTGATTTAAAATAGTTATGAAGCTCACAGTTATGTCTTTATTATGTAAGTCCTTTTATATTGGGTGGTTGCTTTCTGGAGAAAAAGAAAGGAAAATATTCCTTAGGTGCAAAGTATACCAGCTGAAACTCAAAGCTCAGGGAGGTGAGGACAGTGAAGGTCTATAAGGGAGAGCTCTGCTCATAACTTGCTCTCCTGAGCTTTTTATGCATAATGTTGGAGGCTGATTTTTTTTTCCAAACGGAACTAGTGTATGAATGTGCTCTGAGGCATTTACAGAGTGCTGAAGCAGGCGGGAAGACCTGATATAATCTACAAAGGCTGTTTTCTTACTATGTCTGCACTCAGTCTGATAATAGGCAGACAATTTTACTTCACCTTAGGCAGCAAAGACAAGAAAGGCAAGTAAGCTTTCTTCCCTTTTCTTTGACAGATTTTCTTTTTTTCTCTGTTAAAATGAGATTATCTCTTTTAGACATAGTAAATGTATTTTGGAGAAAAAAAATCCATTATATATAATTTTAACAGCCTCTTGAAGTAGAAGTAACCCTAAGGATAACAACATTATTAAGCTCAGTGAAAGCATTTAAGCCTCAAGGAGGACTCTCCTCACTTTCCTTACAGCCTAAATTGAAAATTCATTTAAAATTCATTCTAAAATGATTTTATGTTGAAACATTCTCTTGCTGTTATCAAGTCTACCAACTTTGGAAATCCTACTTCCAAAATACCAAGGAGCATTCTGTTTTCTGTCTTTAGTCTCAATTATGGAATCCACCTTTTCTTATGTGTTATACATGATAAAGATAATGAGAAAGATAATATCGGTAGCTGATCTCAAATCTCAAGGTGAATTAAGTGGCTATTGAAAAGCTTCAAAACCTAGAAGAGAACAAAGCGGGAGTACTATGGTGTTAGGGGCCTCATCCCAGATCCTAGGGGAGTGAGTCTATGTGCCTTTCATTACCAGCTCCTGTGCATAGAGCTTTGGACTGTTCACAGGTGGAGGATATTTTGGAAGGACACTTCAGTCTTCCAGATGCAGATGGATGCTCAGTGGTGTTTGGGTTAACTGGTTCTGTAGTACCTTTTGTCCCTTTGAAGAAGCTGTTGAGCTAACATCCTACAGGTTGTGCTACACACAGCTGCTGGAAGAAAGTCCCCTCAAGCACAACTCTTGCTGACATTCCTTTCTTAAAACCCTCAAGCCCTGCACTTGTCCAAGCTTGAGGATATCCATTCATGTCAGGCTTCCAAAGACATGTCCCTATCATGGAATATCATCCATGGTTTAAAGCCCAGCACCGTAAATGCTGCTGTCTGTACAATGACTTCCCTGCTCCCTGGTTGCATGATTATAATTATTAATTCCCTGGCATTCTCCCTGTACTTTACAATAAAGTCTCCAATTTTTACCATTTTATCTTTCTGTGTGACTGCTCTTGAACCCATCCAATTATGACAGGGTCATGCGTCTGCAGAGACAACCCCTTCCCTTGAGTGGGAGGTGTCTAGCTAGAGCTAAAACCTAGGGGTTAAAACTAATTGGTCAGATATGAACCAATCAGCTATCTCTCTGACTCACCTGGGGAAAACTTAAATTAACTTCCGTCAAAGAAAGCCCTCCCCTTCCCCACATGGCAGGCCAGCAGAAGGATCTCTGAATCTCCAGGCCTTAGAAAGGTAAGGCCTAAGCCTGCACACGCCTTTAATCCAGCACTCTGGAGGCAGAGGTAGGTGGATTGCCAGAGGATTGCTGTGATTTCAAGGCCACCCTGAGACTACATAGTGAATTCCAGGTCAGCCTGGACTAGAGCTAGACCCTACCTTGAAAAACCAAAAAAAAAAAAAAAAAAAAAAGAAAAGTAAGGCCTACCCCCACCCCAGCTAATGGCTGGGGTGTGGGGTGGGGTGGGGGCAGGCTCCAGACTTTTTCCCTAATGAACCTCTCCTTCTCATGATGGGAGCCCCCTCTTATCTTTTCTTCTTCTGCTTATTTAGCTGAACAATATAAGTTCTGTTAAACTCTCTCTGTTTTCTCCCCACACTGGTGGCTGGGAAACTCTGTAACTCTCCATGTTCCCTTAAATAATAATGTCTCCAACTATACCTTATTATCCTGTTGTCTATGATTTTAATTCTTTAACTTTATAGACAAGAACTTGAATACTCTTTAAATTTTGGGGTGCATTGGAATTTTTGCTGGGTGTTATCTAAATTCTAACCCCCCCCCATCACCCTGTTACACAATCTTTCCTAACAGCAATAAGGTCCAGGTGGGTAGAATGTATCTTTCACTCTAGATATGGAATTCAAACACTTGCTGTTGGCGGGACTCAGAGCTTTAGTGTGTGTAGGTGTGCATGTGCCACACTGTGAAGGTGAAGGTCAGGGGACAGTTTCCAGGTCAGTCCTTATCTTTCTAACTCACCTGAGGCAAAGTTTCTCTAGATCTTCTCCCTGTTACTGTTCTAGGCTGTGCTTGCCATCAGCCTCCAGGAAATTAAAATCGCTATTGCCCAGTTTGCCAACAGAGTTCAGGGATTACAATGTGGGAATTACATGGCTTTTTCTTCTGCCTCTTTATGTGGAGACTGGGATTGAATTTGAGTATTCTGGCTTCAGCAGCAAGTACTTTACCCACATAATCACCTTGACAGCCCTGGAGCTTTAGTTTAGTTTAGATTTTTTTTCCCCTAACAATGCTTTTATGCATTTCATTTGAGGCAACCTAATTTTTTAAGTGTTAAAATGTCCACTCATTTTTAGTCCACTCATTTTGGACTAAAAGGGAATGGTAAAAGATATCTTAAGCCAATATTTTCATTTTATTCCTGTTTCATCTGTTTCATGTGGTTTTCAAAAGTCACTTTTTTTTGGTGAGTGTTTAACTCAGCTACATGTCATTTAAATTAGTTATCATGTTCTTCATAAAAAATGAATGCACTCTAGTGATAGAATAATTAAATTTTATCTTTGAAAAAAATGCTTCATGGAATTCTGGCCCTGCAAGATGAAGTTAGGGAAATACATAACGAAAGTAGTCTATTTGTGGTAGTTTGAATAGATGTCCCCCAATAAAATCAAATTATAAATTGTAAATTGTCTAGCCAGTTCTGGCTGGAGGAGGTGTCACTTTGGCCTGGCCTCCTGGGGTCTGCCCCTGAGGTATATCTAAATTGGATGCAAAATTCTAGGGATACATATGCAAAACAGGAGCCAAAACTCAAGTCTGGCAATTCTTCCATTTTTGTGATTTACAGTTGCTTGCTTCTGGGAGGTGCTGAGTCTCTGCTTGGATCTGTAAAAGGGGCCAGCCTTTTTCCTTAACTTCCCCTGGGTCTGTTACTTCAATAAATACTTTCCTCCCCAAAATTGTGCCTGGTTTGGAGATTCATCCCAGCGGCGTGGCTGACTATGACACTATTCTTTCAAGTAGTGCAAAAATGTCATGGCCTATGCTTTAAATCGTTATCACCCAAGTGCAGTGAGTAAGCATTTTTATTAGGGTTTGTGTGCAACCATGAACTCAGAATAAGGATGTTGCATTTATTTAAATTTTACTTGTTTGCAATAGTCTAGGAGTTATTTAGCTTATTTTTATTTTCATGTTTTCTTAATCCTACAGAAAAATATGTGCTTGGAACAATACATCCATTTGGCAGTGCAAAACGATTCTAACGTGAGCGAGCTTCTCCAAGCTCACTCCAGACTTTGTCTTTATGGGATCAATAGGGCCATACAAAACCTGGGCATAAATAACCTCCGTATCTCATTTCCACAGGGGCACTAATTGTAGCATGTGACTCTTACCAAACAAACCTATAAATTTTAACAAAGCCAGCAGTCTGAGTTGGCTTTGATGCAGGAGAGGACTCATTTATTTAATTACAAGTATGAGCTTGAGGTTCTGGTGTGGACGGGACCAGCTTGGGAATCCAGTGAGAGGCACTTGGGCAGGTCTGTGTGGGCATTTCCAGGAAGGTGTGATGGAGGGAGGGAGACCTTCCTCCTGAGCAGGCAGCCCTGCTGGTGGGGGGCTATGAGAAAGAAGTTCTGGGAGAAGGAAGCTTTGGCCTGGTTGCTGGTAAGTGCATCCTCACTGTTCCTGTTACCCTCAGGGACACAGGAACTCAGCTTCAGCCTTTCTCCATGGCCTGAAGGCCACCACCTCTCCAGGAGTGAACCAGGCCTCCGAGGCCAGGCTGTAACTGCTGAGGCTTCCAGCCCTGTGGACAGAGCAGCTGCCTGGGATCAGATGCTCACACACCTTTGTTAAACAATTGTTTATTTCAAAGAGAAAGAAGGAGAAAGGGAGAGAGAGAGAGAGACAGAGAAAGGGAGAGAGAACTCCAAGGCTTCCTGCTACTGCAGATGAACTCCAGATGCATGCACCACTTTATGTGGATACTGGGGAATGGAACCCAAGCCAACTGGTTTTGCATGAATGGCTTTTAACTGCATTTCTTAGTTTCTGTTAAAACGAATTTTTCCTTTGTGTTCTTCCCCACATGCAGTGGTTCTTTTACCTTTATCTCTTATGGTGGAAATACATCAAATGAGCTTCTTAATCAAAATACTACCTTTATATTGGCCACTGCACACCTTTTATCAGCAGAGCTGTGATGCCTACAAAGAGCTCACAAGGGTTAGTTCTGGAAGCCCGAGTGTATTCAGGCTGGCCATCCCCAGTGATACTGAAATGTGGGGACACCTGGGTCATCCATCACTCAGCATAGGAAGAATGAAAACTTCACAAGTCCTTAGGCAAATGTTCACACTGCTTCTAGATGATGAGGATCCCTGTGTCTTTCTTCAGGGTCAAAATAGATAGTCCTAAGCTTCCTAAAGTTGTTTTTCTTCAGAAAAACACAAATAGCTTTAGTATTTTTAGATTTCACATTTGCTTTTCTTTTCTGTTTTCTTTATGAAAAAATCTAAAGGTATTATGTACATGTACAAATTGGGGGAAAAGATTATGCTATTTGGATATTGTTTCTCTTTCTTTCTTTTTTTTCTTTCTTTCTCCTTTCTTCCTTCCTTCCTTCCTTTCTTTTTTTAAAGAGCTTCTTTACCCTGTATGTGAGAAGGCAGTTATGTTTGCACTGTGGGTTATGACTTATTGGCCTGTGAATTCCTTGCTTTCCATTTAATTTCTGGAAGAAAGGCATTCACTTGTGAGATACTTTATGTTTCATTATGAAATAATAAGGGAGCTTAAGTAAGCATAGCTATTCAAAGAAAATTTTCAGTTCTAAATGTAATATTGTACAATTAGACATCTCAATTAACAGCAATAAAACAGAAGCTGGGGCAGACCCAGGAGCACATCTTGCTGGTTTCTGGGTGCAATCTTTGAAATAAATTCAAATTTTTTTTATCATGTTACAATAAAACGTTTACCAGTTAGTGATGTTGCTGATTTATTCTATTCCACTGTAAGTGTATTTTTTTTTCAGAGGAGAATCAAAATATATTTACAGTATAGAAAATGCATGAAAAACATTTAGCTAATTACACAAATGTTTACCCTAATTAGAAAAAAAAACCCACACATTTAACTTGTGCCTAACTGGATAGTTTTCAGAAAATACAGAAAATCTAAACTGGGATATAAAGATACAAGCCTTAATGTATTCTTTTGCATTACATTGAGATTATATCCAAATGTTAGATTTGGCATGTGACATGATGCCTGATAAGTAACAGAGGACACACATGAATAAACAAACAGACTGCATCTGTCTTCCAAACTCTGGCCTAAAAAGGAAGTCCTAAGTCAGTGTTACCCTGCAAAGACACTTGGGGAGCTGCATACAGCTAAATGGTCCAATCGCTGCCATTTAGAAACCCCTAGCTAAGAGAATAGGGCAGAAAACTTATCATTTCCTTAAAGCCAGTCAGTGCTTCCCATCTGCTGTAGTTACCTGCCTGTGGCTGGTACAAAACACCTGTCTCAAAGTAGTGGAGAGGAGGAGAGGTATTTTGGCTAAAAGTCTTGAGGAGGAACTTCACAATGGCAGAAAAAGAAGGTAGAGCAGAGGCTGAACATCACAATCCTGCCATTCCTGGTGGAAAATAGCAGCAAGAGACGGAGCTTAGCTCTTGGCAATGGGGAAGCTGGGTTATAACATTCCAAAGCCCTCCTCAGCAACATACCTGCTCCAATAAGGCTCCAGTTCCCAAACTGGCAATGCCTTGGGATTAAGCATTCAAAACCCACAAGCATATGGAGGAAATCTGATTCAAGCTACCACATCCATTCCTCTCCCGAAAAATTAACAACCATCTTATGATATAAAATGCATTCAGTACAAATTCACATGTCCCATAGTCTTTATCAGCCTCAACACCAAAGTCTGATGTCAAACAGTCTCTTAACTATGAGCCTGTAAAATCAAAACACAGCTACCTACACTTAACTGCATAGTGCAAATATCCCTACTGTTAAAAAAAGAAACAAGGGGGGGGCGGAAAAAGATGGTGACCAAGTAACAACGTCGCCAGGACTCTCCGGAAAGGTTTGATCTCTTCAGCTGGTATCCAGGCTTTGGACACCGGCCAGACCTGAATTCCGGCTCTCTCTCCCTCCCTCCCCAACCCCTGGGCTGGAGCAGACGGGGTTCACCAGCAGCTATCTGCTCCCCTGTGGAGCAGAGGGCCGAGGCCCCCCCCCCACTAGCTCCCGCCATTATCCCCTC
>PVHP010014410.1:0-39117 GCA_004024765.1 Zapus hudsonius | reverse complement strand
AAATTGGCCAAGAAATCCACACAGTGTCAAGGAGACCTTAACTGGAATTGGGGACTCAGGGCAAAATCCTACGGGAAGCAAAAACTTGGGCCCCAAGGAGAAACTCCCATTACTAGAGAACTACAGGAAGGCTAATCCCAACAGAATCTCGCCAAATTAGAAATGTGTGTCACATTTAACCCATATTGACCTCACTCTCTGATAGAGATTCTGTTTGTATTTTTCAGAAGGCAGTGAGAGAGCCGAGGTCATTCCAACTCCACCAATGAGCTACAGGCGGAGGGCTGACATCCTGGCAAGAGATGAACCACCCCAGGCTTATCATGTAGCCCCAAATGAAACCCTTGAGAGAGTAAAGGGATAGCAAGAGATCTATCAGCACAGCTAATCAGTTAACCCAGGATAAGTAGGCGAGACAGACACCAACAATTTCCAACACAACCTAAAGCAGAAGTACAGAGGCCCTTAAAATTGCAACAATAAAGCAATCTTAAATCTCACCCACCATGACTCAGGGAACTAAGTGGAAGAGGGGGTAGAAAGATTATAAGAGCCATGGTGGAGGAGACTATCCAGACATGCCCCCCCAGTAACAACACACCAGTGGCGGGGTGAGGGGGGAGAACCTGGCTGCCTCTTGTGCTATCCATAACCCCCTACCCCATGGAACCATCTAGTGTGCCCACCAAGGAGGATACCCAGTGGATTGGGGACAGGGAGGAGGGAATCGAGATACCAATGTAATATTTACTAATACATTGTATCAAATTTTATTTATGGACAATAAAAATATAAAATATATATTATGTTTCTTTATTTGGGGAGAGAGAGAGAGAGAGAGAGAGAGAGAGAGAGAGAGAGAGAGAGAGAGAGAGAGAGAATGAGTGCCCCAGAGTCTTCAGCTGCTACAAATGAACTCCAGATGCAGGCACCATTTTGTGCATCCGGCTTTAAGTGGGTACTGGAGAATTGAACCTGGATCATTAGGCTTTGAAGGTAAGTGCATTAACTGCTGAGCCATCTCTCCAGCCCCTGAGCTAATTCTTTATAAAAAATTTCTAGGTATACAGACAGATAGGTAGAGAGCAGGCATGGTGCCACATGCCTGTTAACTCCAGCACTCAGGAGGCTGAAGCTGGAGAATAGTGAGTTTAGGGCCAGGCTGGGCTACAGAATGAGTTCAAAGCCAGCTTGGACTACATAAAAAAGACTCTGTCACCAGGCATGGTGGAGCACACCTTTCATCCCAGCACTCAGGAAGCAGAGGTAGGAGGCTCGCCATGAGTTCAAGGCCACCCTGAGACTACATAGTGAATTCCAGGTCAGCCTGGGCTAGAGCGAGACCCTACCTCGAAAAACAAAAACAAAAAAACAAACAAACAAAAAAACCCTTTACACCTTAACTAAAGCAAATTCTCCTCACTCAATTTAATCATGCACAATTACTCAGGCATCTGTGGTAGTGGTCAAACTAACGGAACAGCTCATTCTAGTGGGTTCCATCCAATGGGAGCTCTTCCAGGATCCAGCTCTCAAATGTCACAGATGCCTACTTACTACGTCGATGTGCTGCTTCTCATGTTTCATTCCGTGTGAACAGCAGAGAGCTCCATCATTCGCATTTCCGTAGTTGATTATATATAATCATTCACCCATCAAACATTAGGTTGCATAGCTAAGGAGCATTCACAATGCTAGTCCCCGGGGAAACAAAGATAAATAACTTCTACCCAAGAGCTCACAGTCTAATGGGGGAGAACAAACATATACACAGAAAATTGTGGTAAATATTATCTTAGGAATAGGCTGGGTAAATATAGTGGTAGACTAGAGGGCTCAGTTCATACTTAGCAGTACAAATGCCAAATGAGGAGCAGGAAGGAGAAAAAGAATCAACTCAGACTAGAAGTGTCAGGGGAAGTCATGGCAGCGACTTCTGGAGTGTCTGTCAAAGAAGAAACCAGAATTTTTACACAGTTGTGAGTGAAAGAAATGCTTTAATAATGAAAGTCTAGCTTGTGGGGCTGGGGAGATCACTTAGAGGTCAAGGTACTTGCCTGCAAAGCCTAACAACCTGGGTTTGATTCCCCAGCACCCACATAAAGCTGAATGCACAAAGAGGTACATATATCTGGAGTTAATTTGCAGCAGCTAGAGGGCTCATTCTCTCTCTCTCTCTCTCTCTCTCTCTCTCTCTCTCTCTCCCTCTCTCTCTCCCTATTTTTCTCTTTCTCTTTGCAAATGAATAAATTTTAAAGAGAAGTGTCAATACCATAAAGGAGATAGTTTTTTTTTAAAAAAAAAAAAAGTCTAGATTGTGCAAACCCAAAATGTTAAGAATTGAGTGTAAATTATTGCAGTTTCTTAAACTGTGGGTCATGACTCCTGTATGGAATCCCATCACTAAATGTAAAGAGGCATGAAAATTTTGGCAACAGTAAAAGGTTTCTAAACACTCAATGACCAACAATTAATTCACAATCAAATATGGATTGAATCTGGGGGGGTTCAGGCAGCACTTCCCCACACTGGATCAGATGGATATTCACCTTGGTTCTGAACACATGGACTTTGCATGTCGTCATGGTGTGTGTGCAATGTCAACAAACATTGCCTAAAACTACTTGGTTAAGATCCAACACTTGAAGGTTATGAACAGCTTTACTATACATACAGACTTTTCTGCTCTTATAGTAATCCTGTCAAGAAGGAGAGAAAAGGGCTGAAGAGATGGCTTAGTGGTTAAGGCATTTGCCTGTAAAGCAGAAAGACCCGAGTTCAAGTCCCCAGTGCCCATATAAAGCCAGATGTACAAGATGGAACATGTGTCTGGAGTTCATTTGCAGTGGCTGGAGGCCCTGATATACCCATTCTCTCTCCCTCCCTCTCACTCTCTCTCTCTCTCTCAAATAAATAAAATATTTTTTAAAAAAGAAAGAAGAGAGCTGGGCGTGGTGGCGCACACCTTTAATCCCAGCACTCTGGAGGCAGAGGTAGGAGGATTACCATGAGTTCAAGGCCACTCTGAGACTACATAGTGAATTTCAGGTCAGCCTGGGCTAGAGTGAGACCCTACCTCAAAAAACCAAAAAAAATAAATAAAAAAGAAATCATTAGATAAATCTTGTCTTGGAATTACATAAAATTTCCAACAATTTCTGGACTACCTAGTGAATTTCAGGTCAGCCTGGGCTAGAGTGAGACTCTACCTCAAAAAACCAAAAATAAAAATAAAAAAGAAATCATTAGATAAATCTTGTCTTGGAATTACATAAAATTTCTAACAATTTCTGAAATAACCCTAAACATGCTTCTGCATTTTGTACTATGTATTTATGTAAAGAGGCATTATCAGCATTGATGATTATAAAATTAAAATATCAATCAACTCTGAAAAATGCTAAAGAGCTCAATGTTCTGCAATATCAAATATTCAGCCAAGATTTAATTCCTTATGTAAAAATAAATAAGCACATCATCTCATTAATATGCAAATTTGCCTTAATCTTTAAAAATGTATACTGTGTATACCAAAAAATTGCTTTAAAATAAGTTTCTTTATCATTTACTGTCAAGGAGGACTAGGTGGAGATTGATAAGGGGTAAGGCTATAGAAAATGATTAGAGAAAGATCCTCAAAAAATCCTTGAGACAGGACTCAAAGGAGCCAGCTGATGTGTCTTCTGTCCCAGCCATGGTAAATGAGCTGCACTGCCCTTGACCCCATAGCACTACTGCACTAGGTTGAAACTGTCTGCCTGTGTTTTCATTTTCAGACTACCAGGAACACTCAACATGTGGCCCACAGGCCCCATGCATCCTCCAGTAGCTTGTAGATGCCAAAGTCGTATCACAATGTCAAAGGCTGGGCACCCTGTTAGACCATCATGGGCAGAAATGCACATGACCTGGCATTATAACAGAGATTCGTCCTGGGCTGAGGGGGCCTGAGTAGGTCTTTCTGATAGAATGTGTAGTGAAGGGTCTCATCCAGCCCCATTTGCAAACAGGTGCTAGGTTTCCTGCCCCCCCCCCAGCCATATAGAGAGATATTATAAGCCTTGTAATATTGTGAAAGGGAAATTTCTTTACAGCAGATAAATTGAAGAGAAGCACTGTTGTTCTTCCATTTGGGGGAGATTACTTCAATGCCAAAAATGGAGAAGCAAGCTGAGTATGGGTGCCTATAATTCCAGCACTTGTGGGGGAGGGGCAGAGGCAAGCGGCTGGTGGTGAACTGGGACAAGTCTGGTTGTATAGAAACAGAGCATGCGGCTCAGGTCTGGACAAGCACATTCATCCATTGGCTCTGCTCTTTATCCTGAGTTATTGGTAATAATAATACTCAAAATTGGTCTAATTTGTCATTGTGGCTCCACATGTAATATGATGCCTGAAACATTTTTGGTACCAATTTTTTTTTTTGTTTTGTTTTGCTTTTGTTTTTCGAGGTAGCATCTCGCTCGAGCCCAGGCTGACCTGGAATTCACTATGTCGTCTCGAACTCCCTCAAACTCACTTAGATCCTCCTACCTTTGCCTCCTGGGTGCTGGAATTAAAGGTGTGCACCACCACATCTGGCTGATACCAGTTTTAATGTGAATAATTTGAATTGATTAACTATATCTCACACCAGTTCAGCTCTTTTACATACCTACTAAAGTAAAAATCCATTAAACCCATACCGAAGAAAGATAAGTAATCTTGTAATCTCAGATTGGTCAAAGTTGATACTGTGGAATTAATACATTCCTGAAACATATTACTCCATCCCACTGGTTTTCTGCTGGAGAGACCAAATCCTATACCCCAGGATGTGGCCATATAGCTGTGTCCAAAAGTGACAGAAGGGGCCGCCCGGGGCTTCTGTGGGTGCAGGCAAGTCAGGTTTGAGTACCAGATGTTAGAAGAAGGGGCAAGGGCAGTTACAGTTATGCTAGTCAGTTCCCATACTTAACAAGCAGAGGAGGCAGATCCCCAAGCCAAGCAACAAACCTAAGGAGACCCATAACTTTGGAAACACTCGGAAAGAAAAAAGGAAGAAAAGTAGGAGCCGAGCGTGGTGGCGCACACCTTTAATCCCAGCACTAGGGAGGCAGAGGTAGGAGGATCACTGTGAGTTCAAGGCCAGCCTGAGACTACACAGTGAATTCCAGGTCAGCCTGGGCTAGAGTAAAACCAAAAAATAAAACAAAACAATCACAACAACAAAGATACAAACAATAAACCGTGGTGGGCTTCTGTAATCCTGGTGTACCACAAAGACATGGGAGGTACAGACAGAATTCTAGGAAGCCCACAATGAGAGACCCAGCCTCAAACAAGACAGAAAATGAGATCTGACCCCCCAAACGTTGTCCTCTGACCTCCACACATACCCTGTGGCACACACATCCACACAAACAACAAACAAAAAAAGCAAAAAAAAAGAACAAAACAAAACAAAATCTCAGCCAGGCATGGTGGTGCGTGCCTTTAATCCCAGCACTTGGGAGTCAGAGCTAGAAGGATCACTATGAGATTGAGGCCATCCTGACACATAGTGAATTCTAGGTCAGCCGGGGCTAGAGTGAGACCTACCTAAAAAAAAAAAATCTCAATTTTTTTCTCAATGCTTGTTCACATGAAAATACAAAATAATTTTTTTTGCAACACCTTCCCATTAGAAAGGCTAATCAAGATAGAAATTTCCATAGATTTACATGGGCAAAATATCAGTGATGCTAAGGAAATGTCTACAGATATGTCATAGCACTATGTATGTCTACAATAAAAGTGACTTCTGCTCTTCCCCTAGGGTATGGAGATAGATTTGTTTCTGGAGTGACTATCATTGTATTAGCAGTTACAGGTAGCTGCACTTTACCTGATCATTCAGAACCAATTTATTCCTTAAATATTATCATTTATCATACTCTCTCATGACTCAAAAACCAGCCAGGCATGGTGGCGCACGCCTTTAATTCCAGCACTCTGGAGGCTGAGGTAGGAGAATCACCACCAGTTTGAGGCCATCCTGGGCTACAGAGTGAGACCCTGCTTTAAAAAAAAATAGGTAGTTGGGCTAGAGCCCTACCTTGAAGAAACAGATAGATACTGTATACATATTTGGTGACAGAAGGGGGGAGAGAGGAGAGGATGTGGGGGATAACAATTTGCCTTGTTACATTAAGCACGCCTCATACACAGCATAAGTCTGGGAACGTCAAGGTGGAAGCGGTTCAGATTGGCAAGACTCTACTTCAGTCATCTGTGATGAGCCTGTTCTCATCTACTTTGCTAACTCCCAGTCCTGGCTTTCCAGGGCCCCACATGGCATTTCAGCCATCACACTCCCTTCTAAGCCTCTGGACCAAGAAAAGGGGCAGAATGGGGGGGGGGGACCGGCATCTTCTTTTAATGTCACTTTTTAGAAGTTGTACAAGTCATTCCCTTAAGATCCCACTGCCCAAAACCCAGTCATATGGACACAGAAAACTGTTAGTGAGGCTGGGAAACTGCTTCCCCCCACCCCCTGGCTAATTTTGTAATCCTGATAAACACCTAAGTCTATAACCGTGACAGGAAGGGATCTTAAAGGGCAGCTAGCCTCTGTACCACAAGTCTGGCTTTCTTAAAAACCATCTAAAAGAAAGAAAAAGAAGAAAAGAAAAAAATAGAAAAAAAGACAAAAAAAAAAAAAAACATCTAAAAGGTCCTAGGAACAAACTAAGAGAAGGTGACAGCTTCTTTTTTTTAATATTTTATTTATTCATTTTGAAGCAGAGAGAGAGAGAGAGAGAGAGAGAGAGAGAGAGAGAGAGAGAGAGCGCACCAGGGCCACCACCTTGTGGACTGGCTTATGTGGGTACTGGGGAATTGAACCTGGGGCCTTAGGCAAGGGAGGCAAGTGCCTTAACCGCTGAGCCATCTCTCCAGCCTGTCAGCTTCTTTTTTGCTAGATGATTAAGGGCAAAAACAAGTCTTAAGTGTTTGCTCTGTAGCCAGCACAACTCTGAAGGCTCATTTCCAACATAGATATAGGCTACTGTCTCCCCCCACGAAGAGTTTCCTGCTGACTAAAAAGGCCAAAATGGTAACATGCAACCCATTTTATGCACATTTCCATGTTGAAATGGCAATTCATGACCTAACGACCTGGGTTCAATTCCCCAGTCCCCATGTAAAACCAGATGCACAAAGTGGTGGATGAATCTGGAATTGTTTGTAGCAGCTGGAGGCCTTGGAGAACCCATTCTCTCTCTCTCTCTCTCTCTCTCTCTCTCTCTCTCTCTCTCTCTCTCTCTCTCTCTCTCTCTCTCTCTCCTTGAAAATAAACAAAATGGCAATTCTTGAAGTAGGAAATAGGTCACATGGACACTTGTTTTCCAGACCCAAGGAACCCCAATTCCTACAATGTTCTTCCAGTGAAATCTTTGATGGCTGATACCTCTCATCTTTCAAAAAAAAGGGGGGGGGGTCATTAGGAGAGATAGTTCAGCATTTAAGGCACTCGCCTGCAAAGCCAAATGACCCTGGGTTCAATTCCCTAGTACCCACATAAAGCCAGATGCACAAAGTGGCACATGCATCTGAAGTTCGTATTTGCTAGAGGCCCTGGAGGGCCCATTCTCTCTCTGTCTGTTCCTCTTCTCTCTGTTTCTCTCTCTGCTTGAAAAATAAATAAATAATTTTTTTTAGCAGAGAGAGAGAGAGAGAGAGAGAGAGAGAGAGAGAATATGCACCAGGGCCACCACCTTGTGGGGCTGGCGTATTTGGGTCCTGGGGAATTGAACCAGGGGCCTTAGGCACTGGAGGCAAGTGCCTTATCCGCCGAGCCATTTCTCCAGCCCAAATAAATATTTTTTTAAAAGATTCAAGTGTCACCTTCTTGGGGTATAGCTACCACATAGAAAGTAGGATCCTTACCAAGAACTCTCCAGTTCCTGTGGACCAGGACCTGGTCTGTCTCATTCATCACTAGTCCTGGCACATGGCAGGCACTCATTAATATTTGTTGAATGGATGAATAATAAATACATGAATGAAGGAGTGGCCCTGGAGACAAGACCCATTGCAATGCAGATGAGAGGGACCACAGGATAGTGTTTCCAATTGAGGCTAGCTTTCCCTGATAACCCTCATTACATCTCTATTGCGCATGCCCCTCTTCTAGAACTCTGGGCAGCCAGGCCTCCCCACCCTATACACACACCAGCAGGCAGAGCCTCCCCGTTTTCCTCTGAATCAACCTAAAAGTAGTGCTACTCTTCATCGTGTCCGAACAGGGACCCCAGGCCTTCAGTCAGTGTCTCTCCTTCCTCCCCTCCCATCAGTCCTCGCCCTGAGCACAAGTGTTCATCACACCAAGCAAACCACCACCACCACCACCAAATCGTTCTCATCTCACTAGACCCCTTGAGTGGTAGTCATTCTCTCCTCATCCCCATTGCTGGCTCTGGCCTCTGCCTATGCCGGTGTCACCCAGGTGGGCCATCCTCAGACTTCAGCATGGTCTCCACAAGTAGTAATCTCATCCACATCTATTTCTTTAGCAACCGCCTGCATTCTACCAACTTCTAAATATCTTAAGTCCACACATTTCATTCAGAAATATATAGATGATATAGATATAGATATAGATATAGATATAGATATAGGTCTATAGTCCTGTTCATCACTGCGCCTGACTCACAGCAAACACTCATCAATATTTGAGACAGGGTCTCACCATGTAGCCCAAGCTGGCCTCAATCTCCATATTTAGCTTGGGTTAACCTTGAACTTCCAGTGATCTTCCTGCTTCAGCCTCCCCACTGCTGGGATCACGGACCTGCACTGTCGTACCTGCTCATTCACATGTTCTGTTGACCCGACCCGCGGGCCTAGTCAACGAGGGTCACGAGGGGGACCCTAGCCTGGATGAGTGGGAAAGAACAGGAGCGAGAGATGAGACCAAGACAGGAATCTGATCAAGGACTATTTATTGCAGGCAACGGGCGAACTTTTATGCTAAGAACAAGGAGACAGCTGTACGTTTCACTTTGCACAATACTTTGCACAATAGTATAAGTTTTTCAAACCCTGTTGTCGTAGGCAGTCACAGTGGCCTGGTATTATTGTAATTAGCTGCAAATGGCTGGTTTCGGGAAGCACATAACATTGCTAGATTTCCGCATAGCTCAGGGTCCACAGTGGGGCAGTGCCTTAGGCCCCGACATTCTGTCACTGTCTAGTCCAATCAGCACGTGGACATCCTGTGGTGCTTCTAACTCTAATGTCCTAAATGAACTGCACTATCTCTCATTTCTACCCTGTGTTCCTTAGTCTTGCTTTATTTTTGGTGCTAGGCATTAAGTCCAGGGCTTTGCATATGCTAGGCAAGTATCTACCATTGAGCTACATCCTCAGCCCCTTATCTTGATTTCTGTTCTTATCCATGGCATCACCATCAAACCAGATGTGAACTAAATTTCCCAGAGAGAAGCCAGACCTGTGTAAAGCAATCCATGGCTGAATAGAACTTCAGTGATTGTGAGCAGTTGGGATGTTGCAGGTCCATAGCAAATTTATCCTGAGCTGTCTTAGCTCCTTAATGGCAATGTTTTACCCACCTCTGTGTATGCCCTAATGTCCTGTAACTATTGGGCAAAGCCTTTTGGAATGTGAAAGAGACCACCAGCTTCCACCAACCCAAAGGCTACGAATGTTACCAGACTGCACCTGAGGCCTCTGACAGAGATTCCCTTCCTTTGCTGTAAACTGTAGGTAAGATGAGGTTTCCACCAATGCATTTGAAGTGTTCTGATTTGTGACTTTGTTCTGTTACTATTAAAAACTTCGTGAACATGGAATTTGAAGTAACCGAACTTGTGTTCCTGGGCCATAGTTACTCATATTTGGCTCCAGAATACACTATTTCTTATTCCCTCTGAGGTGTTTGTTAGATTACACAGAAAACATCATCTTCTAAAGTTCCTCTTCTGAACCAGTTGCCTTCAATAGGTCACCAAGCCCTTAATCTATGTGGTGCTGGGGATGGAACCCAGGCTCCCCCACATCCTAAGGAAGTGGTCTACCACAGAGCTCAACACTCTTCTTCTAAATGCTTTTTCCTCATTGCCAGGCCATTTGCCCGTCAAAGAAGAGTTGATTCTATTTGCTATGGCAGATCCAGGAATATTCAAGTTACCAAAGAGAGCAAATGGCTTTTTAAATTTTCTAATTTATTTGCAAGCAAAGAGAAAGAGAGAGAGATAGACAGACAGGGCATGCCAGGGCCACTAGCCACTGCAGAACAACTCCAGATGTATGTGTCACTTTGTACTGGGGAATCAAACCCAGGTTAGGCTTTGCAGGCAAGTGCCTTAACCACTGAGCCATCTCTCCAGCCTGGCAAATGGCTTTTATTAAGATAATTTTGGCCGGGCATCATGGTGAACACCTTTAATCCCAGCACTCAGGAGGATTGCCGTGAGTTCAAGGCCACCCTGAGACTACACAGTGAATTCCAGGTCAGCCTGGGCTAGAGTGAGACCCTACCTCAAAAAACAAAACAAAAAAATGTTAGTCTATGAAAAGTCAAACTTAGAAACTTCCAACTTAAAATAGTTACTAACAAACTCCATTGTTTCATTTTGCCTTGGGTTCCATGAAATAACCAACAGCCAGAAATCATTCACAAAATTGTTCAAGGAAAATTTGAACTACACCTGATCATGCAAAGAAATTCTGTCCCCAAAAATGGACAAAGGGAGAGTTTCTCATGTTGTTCAACAACCTGTAATTTGGTGGTAGGGATTCAGACTACTTTAATTAATTATTGTACATCAAATATTTCAACAACTTGAAATGAGCCCTTAAATACGCATAGCTCCCCTCTGCTAAAAATGCAGTTGATAGAATTCCTACTGCCTGATCTATAAAAAATAAAACCAGAGTTTTCAGCTAATTCTGTTTTCTCAAACACAAAAACAGGGTTAGCCACTCAGTTAGCTGCTTTAGCATGTGCGTTAATTTCCACCCACAGCTGCAGCAATTAGAAAGTGTACTTAATGGAGTGTCATGTTAATTGTTTTCAGAGTTAACCAATTTCTCCATTTAATTGTCAATTGATTAACCTATTGAAATGGTAAGTGAATCAGTTTCCTTCCAGAGTAAACAGCAGCCAGCATATGGTAGCTTCCATCCACGGAAGGCAGTGCTCCTTTGCTTGGATTCCGTGTACTGGTATTTTTAATTCGATGAGCAATGTTACATGTGTGTGTGTGCTGGAAAGAAAGGTCATCGGTGCTGGAGCTGACCTGCAGAGGCAAGCAGCTTTAATAGACGTGGCTTTCGGCTCTGATTCTTGGACTTGATTGCACTGTGATGGTAATTAACTCAGGTTGCTTTCCCCAACCTGTGTGTGTGTGTGTGTGTGTATGTGTGTGTGTGTGTGCGCGCGTGCACACACACTTCCATCTTTCCTGTGGCACTAACTCTGCAATGAGATGTCCCTCTGTCATATACACACACTTATTAAGCACTCACTGGAGTCTAATGAGCATGGACATCATGGAGTTTCTGTAGGCTAACACCATACTCCTCAGATTGTGGTGCCATTACATAAATACAGCAATCTTTGCCTGGGGCACATTTTGCTGAGAAAAAAAACAAGACAAAACTCTAGCTCCTTTTGGTAGAATTTTGCACCTTTATTCTCATGGTGTGTCATTTCTAGGGGATCTTTACAAGTATAAGGTAAAATGATTGATTTTATTTTATTTTATTTTAGTATTAGCACTCTGAGATCACACCGGGCAGAGAGTCAGCCAGACAGATGGATTTGGACAGGGAAGCTTTTTGATTGCTCTCCTTAAAGACCGCTACTGTGTTTTAGTGACCAAGTTCATGTTGGATCCTCGTGGCGAGCTATTAACTCAGCCCTTCCTCTCCCCACTCTGCTCTCTGACTCCCGGGGTGTGTGGTGCTTGCCTGCCTGTTTCTAATGTACTGAACTACTGTTTAATTACCAGACAATCACCATGACGGAGCCAGCATTATCATCCTTGATCATGTGGCCACTGAGATAAAATGACTAGAAGCCTATATCGTGTTCAATAGTTCTTTAGAGCGTTTCTCTCTCCATCGCTGTGGCTCATTCGTGTTCGATTCAGCACGTTTGTTCTGGAAAAAAGGCCCAGCTTAGAACACTTTCAGAGCCAGTTAATAACTGGACTGAAAATGGCTGCTCTCATTGTAAAAGCTTGTTCCTGCGGTTGCTGGGGCTTTCTTCAGGTTTGCCGCTCCGCAGCTTGGCCTAGTTGGTAAACAGCTTAAGTCCAGACATCTTTTCATTCTCTGAGCAGTGGATTGAAGTAAAAATGCATATAAGTGGCGGCTGACCGGTGCTGGTCTAACAATAGCCTGTAACATTATGCAAGGCTATTTACATAGGAATAAGGCCTTAGGAGACGGGCCAATTAATGGTGTGGGCCATACATATAAGGCAAGTTCGTTTTGCCAGTCCTTTCCTCAATCAAGATCTTTTTATAAAGTGCTATGGAAACTCATGAAGGCCCCAAAGAGATTCAGTGTATACATACGTACATTATCTATCTATCTATCTATCTATCTATCTATCTATCTATCTATCTATCTATCTATCATCTATATCTATCTATATATATTGAATTTTTTAATGTATTTTTATTTTTTAATGTTTTATTTATTCATTTTCAAGCAGAGAGAGAGAGAGAGAGAGAGATTGAGCACCAGGGCTACCACCTTGTGGGTTTGGCTTATGTGGATACTGGGGAATTGAACCCGGTGCCTTAGGCACTGGAGGCAAGTGCCTTAACCGCTGAGCCATCTCTCCAGCCCTATATTGAATTTTTAATAAGTCAAATGGCATGAAATAATTGCATAAGCAGCCGGGCGTGGTGGCGCATATCTTTAATCCCAGCACTTGGGAGGCAGAGGTAGGAGGATCGCCTTGAGTTCAAGGCCACCCTGAGACTACAGAGTGAATTCCAGGTCAGCCTGGACTAGAGTGAGACCCTACCTCGAAAAACAAAAAAAAAAAAAAAATGTTTTGTTTTCTTTGGGCACTTAAAATAGCTTCTCTGCAACAGTAGGCAGTTCCCGCCTCCATTATTGGCAGGCAGGGATAAGCGGTTCTGAGATAAACAAGCCCCTGAATTAGCTTCCTTTTCTATGTGTGGTCGTATCGGCACATGAAACACTGAAGGAAAGCCCTCTTACAGGACATGTATCCGAAAAGAATGGAAAATTTGTCAGTCTAGATAAAAAGTTAAAGTCAAATGCTGAAACTATTTTTGTCCCAATACTACTGTCATTGATTAGGGAGGAGGGGCCTGGGAGACCCTCCCCACTGCACCCCCAGCTCCAGCTCACCAACTATAGGAAAAGACAAATCTGGGATAGCTCTTTCTGGGGTTCTCTTTCTTATCATGAACTCACCATCTGCTGGTCCCTTGGCAAAATAGCATGACTGCTTTTATTGGGATCAGAATATTTTTAATAAAGTATCATCAAAGCCAGGCGTAGTGGTTCACGCCTTTAATCCCAGCACTCGGGAGGCAGAGGTAGGAGGATCGCCATGAGTTCGAGGCCACCCTGAGACTACACAGTGAATTCCAGGTCAGCCTGGACTAGAGGGAGACCCTACCTCGAAAAACCAAAAATAAATAAATATATAAAATAAAGTATCATCAGCATTTCAAAAACAAGAGACAGAAGGGTGCTACTCTGGAGAGCCAGCTTCTCTTTGCCTATTTTAACTGAACTTTACTGTCTTAAGCCAAGCATTTAGTGTCTTCCCCTCCTCCTCCTCTTCCTCCTCCTCGTCGTCTTCTTCTTCCACTTTTCATCTTCAGTGTTCATCTCACTTAAAGGACGTTGCCCAAGAAAGCAGAATCGAGTCAGGGAGTGCTCTGTGCACTTATTAGGGAGCCTGTTGTCTCCCATCTCACTTTTTGCATTTCTGCTTCGGTCTGTGACTCACAGACCATCTACGATGAGGGAAATCAAATTTTAATGTGATAAAACACAGCTTGGAGTGCTTCTGCATGGTGGTGCCCAGAAAATGATTTCAGCTGTGGCCTGTCAAGCAGGCGGAAATCAATGCCTCATTCAGGACTATTGATCAGTACTAAATTAATTAGACTCCCAGGCTTACGGCAGTTGATAAGACAACCTGTTAATTTAGTCAATGATAGTGTTTTCCCTAAAGCAGCAAATACCCTCTTCTTTAGAAAAAGGCATTTCTGACACGTGGCCAATTCTCTCTCTCTCTCTCTCTCTCTCTCTCTCTCTCTCTCTCTCTCTCTCTCTCTCTCTCTCTGTTTCCTCTTTCTTGGGTGGGTGGTTAGTGGCAGGTGAGAAAAGGAGGAAGGTGCTATAAAAATATAGTCGCTCTAGAAAGTTCATTAACCCACTGCCACTTAGGCTCCCTTGCATAGCTTAGTTTCGAAACGTGAAGGATGCCAGAAGGCCTCTTGTAAGCCTGAGCCTGGATTTCTATGGGCTTTGGCCATGCGAGGCCACCATCCTCCAAGGTTGTTCATTTGCAAGGGGCTACTTCCTAAACCTTTATTTAGAACTGAACTGATACAGATTGCTTTTGCCTACAACAGTGATGGCCATAGTCAATAACAAAGACCTGGGACTCAGTGGGTAAAGCAAACTGTGAATGGAATGAAGGTATCCCAGAATGCCCTGAACATGGGGCAGTACTTCCTGCTGGCTTGGAGGGACAAAAGGACAAAGCCGGGGAGTGTAGGGGTCCCCCCAACAGCTCTTGGAGGCAACAGCCTGCTACCAGCAGCTCGCCAAGCCTCTGAGAATGCTAATAAGCCCATGAAGAGCTCAGCTTTCTTGCCATAATTCTATAGTGTGGTTGAGGGCCCCATAGTGCTCACTAAATAAAGACAACTAATTGAGAATTTTTTGCACATTTTACCCAGGGGACGTGTTGTTCATTCTCTTCTCTGGGGAGAATGTACCCCTACTGACAAGAGGAGCTGATTGTCTGGGTAGGACCAGTGCTCCTCTTCCCTGGGTCTTAGACTGACTTTAAAAGTATGACAAAAATGTTTAATTTTTTTTAATTATGTTGCTGGGAATTGTCTTAGATATGAAAGAATAGGCATTCCAGTGTTTATCTTTAAAAAAAAAATCCTGGCAGTTTCTTGAATTAAAGCCCTGGTTTCTTTTCTTTTCTTTTTCTTTCTTTTTTTTTTCTTTCTTAAATTGTATTTTCTTTGGTGAGGCCTACATTTTTGTGACTGCAGGTGACACGTTGATTGAAACTAAAATTAATAAATCAGCTGAAAGGCTCACACCTACAGCTCACAGCAGGGCCTGGAAAACACGGTTATAAAGGAGCTTTATGCCTTCATCTAAAAGAGGAATAAATTACAGAAGCACTTGTTGCCCTGCGACTTGATTTTGCTTTGCAACCTGGTATCTTATTTTTGGAGGCTTATTGTTAATCAACAGGTTCCTGGTTCCTTTAGCAGGTGACTTTGCCATTAATCTCCTATGTGACCATTACAGCATATTAATGAGGAGCCTCTAGATGTGACTCTACCTTCTGACCAAGGAATTAGTGTAAAAGGTGCACTTTTTACTCAATGGCTTGCAGTTCGCTGTGCTGAAGACCCAATGCAAAGTAGCATTTTCTTCAGCTTGCAAGGTATTAAGGCGTGTTTTACTACATACGTGTCTAACTGTGCTTTTCTTCTCTCCTACACTTAGTGTTTCACCAAAGAGGGCAATTATGGAACTTACCAGTCTCTGTTCATTTTTTTTAACAAAATAAAATTATATATAAATAACAAAATGATATCCTTTCTTATTAATGTGCACCCTCGTTTTAATTAAACAACGCCATGCACTTTGGAGGTGTGTCCCAGAATTACATGTGTGATTTGGGGAGGTAAGAGGTTCAACATTTCTCACCAGAATTAGATTAATAAATGGCACTATATGCAGGAGTTTAACCACCCCATTTCTCTTTAGAGTCTAGGGTAACTTGAAATATTGAAGCTTCACAAAAGGAAGGACATATACCTCTGGGGTAGTTTTCAAATACAGGGTTTAAGTCTTGTGATTACAAGGGTCTCTGAAGCAGCCCAGGCAGGTGCACAGACGGGAAGAACTGCCTCGTGGCAGGCAGTCCACGGAAGGACACTCCACAGGACAGACACCGATGTCGCTTGAGTGTCATCATTCATGTCCTTCCCAGTTTCTGTTTTACCTCAAGGATGCTTGCTGTCTTCCTTCTAAACCTAAAAAGAAAGAAAGAAAAAGAAAAGAAAAGAAAAAAAATTTCAACTTTATGTTTCTTAGATTTAAATTTAAGAATTTGTGGCCTGGGAAGATCGACGTGAGTTGGAGGCCAGCCTGAGACTACATAGTGAATTCCAGGTCAGCCTGGGCTAGAGTGAGAGACCCTATCTCGAGAAACCAAATAATAATAATAATAATAATAATTTAAAGAATTTGTGCCAATGAAGGCACTGTCTATCTTTTCATTCTATAGGTTAAGGCCAACGCCATCATATCTTTCAGTAAGGAATTTTCTGGTTGGGATTCTTGATGGGATATAAAGCAAATTAGAGACAGTAGTAGAAAACTTGAAAGTTAATCATGGAAAGTAAGCAAATCTTTTTTTTTTAATAAATATTCTATTTATTCATTTTCAAGCAGAGAGATACAGAGAGAGAGCACCAGGGCCACCACCCTGTGGGCCCGGCACATGTGGGTACTGGGGAACCGAACCCAGGGCCTTAGGCACGGGAGGCTAGGGCCTCAACCGCTGAGCCATCTCTCCAGCCCTAAGCAAACCTTCTTGTCCATAAAAAATGCATACAAATAAAGTCTTAAGAGCTGTATGCAAGGGTGTGGAAGGGTCTTGGAAATGAGAAGAAAGGGGGAACAGAAACCTCATGAGAGACATGGAGGTGACCAGCGTCTGTCTCCTGAACAGCCAGGTCCATTCTCTGGTGGTGACGGGAGGTTGTGAATCCTTGCTGAAGCACTGCAGCCTGCGGCTCCTGTCCTGAGGGCTTCCAAAGGACAGTAACTGTGAGAGAGCTCCTCCTCCCTCAGTTCTCCTTAAGGACTTCCAGCCAGGGAGCTTTGCAGCCCTTTGTCTTTTACAAGAGCAAGATCAGACTCACTAGTGCAATGCATATGCAGATTTTACCTCTTGTTACTTTCTCTACGGAGGGTCACTTAATCAGTTTCTCAGTGGTCTTTATCAGCCCCCTCCCCTTTTTTTCCAGGAAGGGAAAAAGTGTTAACAGGTCCTAGGGGGACGTTAGCAAAGTGGGATGGTAGCCAAACGTGGGGTTTTACAGTGACCTGTCCTCCACCCTCCCCACCAGCTCCTGAAAACAGGAAGCAGGCCAGCCAGCCCTCTAAGGAAGCCTGCATGTTATAGCTAATAGAAATGGTTTTCTGGCTGGAGAGATGGCTCAGCAGTTAAGGCACTAACAAGCTGGGTTCGATTCCCAGTACCCAGGTAAAGCCAGATGCACAAAGTGGCAAATGCATCTGGAGTTTATCTGCAGAGGCTGGAGGCCCTAGCGCACCCATTCTCTCTCTCTCTCTCTCTCTCTCTCTCTCTCTCTCTCTCTCTCTCTCTCTCTCTCTCTCTCTCTCTCTTGCAAAATGCATTTGGGGGGGGTAGTGCTGGGAGTTGACCCCAGGACCTTCCATGCTAAGTAGGTGCTTCCCACCAAGGTACATCTTCAGGCCCAGCCAAAGCACTTTTAAAACAATACTTGCAAACAATACTCACAGTGGCTGAGGCTACTTACTCAGGACCGGCATAACATAAGGGCAAGAGAAAAAAATGATGACGTCAAAATAGAAGAGAGGGGCTTGGTGAGATGGCTCGGAGGTTAATGTTTTTGCCTGCAAAGCCGAATTCCCCGGGCTTGATTCTCCAGTACCCATGTAAAACCAGGTGCACAAAATGCCATGTGCACCATTCCTTTGCAGTGGCAAAAGGCTCTGGCACGCCCATTCTGTGTGTGTGTGTGTGTGTGTGTGTGTGTGTGTATCTGTCTTTTTGTCTCTAGGCTTGCAAATAAATAAATAAAAACATTAGCCAGGTGTGGTGGCATACACCTTTAATTCCAGCTCTTGAGAGGCAGAGGTAGGAGGATCACTGTGAGTTCAAGGCCAGCCTGAGACTACATAGTGAATTCCAGGTCAGCCTGGGCTAGAGTGAGACCCTACCTCGAAAAACAACAACAACAAAATTACATATATGTATGAAGAGTGACTAATTGGAAAGAAAGGGTTCGGTGGAGGGGGAACTCAGGAGGGGAGAAAATAAGAGGTTGTGAAAGGGGATTATGATCCGTTGTGTATATATATGGAGGTTGTCAACAAAATGGTGGGTTTTCTTTGTTTGTTTGTTTTGGGTTTTCGAGGCATCTTCTCCTGATGTCCCTTCTGACTGCCTCCAGCAGAAATCGGGGTCTTTAGCCTTAGCCAATTGTGGTAACTCTTTCACTTGGCCAGAGCCAGAAAAATCTGACTCCTGGTTCTAGCTTTGTTTCCTGATGACCCGCAGTATCCAATCTAAGTCCGCCGAATCCTGCTCCTAGTCTGAACCTCACATTCTAAATTCAAACTGGAATGGGAAACTTGGGGTGAAGATAGTCAGGGTCTAATCACAACTGACCTTTTCTTTCCCCCTTTGGACAGTGCTGGAATCCATGGTCTGACTTATGTCAAGTTATTGTTCTACCACTGAGCAACACCCCAGCCCCTCTAATCATTTTAGATGAATATTTGGAATGGAAACACCACCTCCGGGGCTACCTGCTCTGAGTTCCTGTTCTACTACTTGGCCAGCTAGTTCCGTCCTGACCATGGAGATCTCCCCCCACAATCCCCACAATCCTCTGCTTTCTCCAACCAGAGCTACTGGGCTTCCATGGATGAGAACGCTGCGCAGGCGTTTCTGCCAGGGTGGATGCACAGCTGAGAGTAGGAAAGACAGAAGCAAGCCTGCTGGAGCTGAATCTGCGCTTGGGCTCCAGCTCCAGGTGATTCATATGCATATTTCTTTAAGCAGCTGAGGAGGGCAGGACCTAGAGCACCCTTGTGGAGTAGCTGAAGCCACTTTGTCTTGTATTGACAATCCCTAGTGAATGGGGAGGCCTTGGCCTGTGGACTGCAAAGGAAAGTGGGGAAAGGTGAACTATGGGAGGTCAGAGCATCTCTGGTATTACCAACCTGCTTTTTTTTCTTCTGTGAGAAAGGGTCTCGCTATGGAACCAAGGCTGGCCTTGAACCTTCAACCTTGACACTTCCTTCTCTGAGGACTAGAATGACAGGCATGCACCACCACACTCAGCTACTAACCTGCTTTGGATTTGTCTTGGTTTTTATTTAGTTTTTTTATAGTTTACGAAGAATTGGGTTTTATTATGAAGTATCTCAAATTTTGTTTCCCTTCCTCTTCTTGGCTTCCCTCCCCCTCGAGCAGTTCCCCCCCTTCTGCCTGCACACCACAGCTTTGCTTCTGTTCATCCCGCCTTCCCATCCCCTTCTAGTTCCTCTCCTGCTTTTGAAAACACATTTCACACTTATATGATTTTAAATCTATATTAGGTTCTAGTCATCATGAACGTAATCTGGATTGTCTGTTTCTTTCAAATCGTTTCTGAAAAAAATATTTATTTGCAAGCAGAGAAGAGAGAGAGAGAGAGAGAGAGAGAGAGAGAGAGAGAGAGAGAGAGAGAGAAAATGAGAAGGGGCATGCCAGGGCTCTAGCTGCTGCAAACAAACTTCAGGCACAAGCGCCACCTTGTGAATCTGGCTTTATGTGGGTACTGGGGAATCGAACCCTGGTCCTTAGGTTTTGCATGCAGCTACCTTAACTGCTAAGCCATCTCTCTCCAGCCCTGCTTGGGTTTTTTTTTGTTGTTGTTTGTTTTGTTTTGTTTTGCTGGGGGGGATTTAAGGGGGTTGTTTGAGGTAGGGTCTCACTCTAGCCCTGGCTGACCTGGAATTAACTATGTAGTTTCAGGGTGGCCTCAAACTCACAGGAATTAAAGGCATGGGACATCACGCCCAGCTGTTTGTTTTTTGAGGTAGGGTCCCTTGTGCCTTAGACTGGCTTCAAATTCACTATGTTGCCAAGGATGACCTTGAATTTCTGATTCTCTTGGCCCATACTTCTCAAGCACTGGGATTACAGGCATATGCCACCATGCTGGTTTAGGAGGTGTTGGGGATCAAGCCCAGGTCTTTGTGCATGCTAGGCAAGCACGCTGCCAACTATGAAACATTGTCAGTGCTTTGATTTGGAATTTTCTCTGACTCCCTTGTCTATTTTTGCCAAAGTACCTTGACTTGCCTTCCACTGTCTTTGCCATTTCAGTTTCTCAATCTAAGGGTCAAAGCCAACCCCAATTTCTAATTTTTACTTAAAATGTTCTTGCTAAGGTAATGGAGGAAGTTCTGGTTGCTCACAGCAGCTGCTTCAGAAAATGACCTGCAAAGGCGTAGCCATTGTGTCTCTGATGCCTGGTCACCTGCCTGGTACCCTTGAGCAGATGAGCACTGAGCAAGGCCATAAACCAGAATGGAAAAACCTTGGTTCCCCACCCCACCCCATGGTCCTGGCCACCCATGGTGCTTGTCACTTTGGCAGTGACTTAGCATCTTTCTGGATCTTGCTCTGTGACAGACAAGGAGATAATAACTAGGATTTTCGGGTTGAATAAAGAGGTAATCTTTAAAATATCTACCACAGCGCCAGGAAGGTGGCTCAGCAGTTAAAGGAACTTAACTTGCAAAGCCTGCTAGTCAAAATTCAATTCTCCAGAACCCATATAAAGCCAGACACACAAATGGTGCATGTGTTTGAAGTTCATTTACAGTGGCAGGAGGCCCTGCCATGCGCATATATATACATATGTGTGTGTAATATTTATTTGAGAGAGAGAGAGAAAGAGGTATATTAAGAGAGAGAATGGGCACACCAGAACTCTAGCCACTGCAAACTCCAGGCATATGTGCCACCTTGTGCATCTGGCTTTACATGGGGAATGGGGAATCAAACTAGGGTTCTTAGGCTTTGCAGGCAAGCACCTTAGCTGCTCAGTCATCTCTCCAGCCCTATTGGTTTTTTTTTGAGAGAGAGAGAGAGGCAAACAGAGAGAGACAGAGAATGAGCACGCCAGGGCCTCCAGCCCTCTTGTGTATCTGGCTTTACATGGGCACTGGGGAATCAAACTCAGGTCCTTCTGCATTGCAGGCAAACGCCTTAACGGCTAAGCCATCTCTTCAACCCCCTATTGTTTTTTAAAAAGAAAAAAAAAAAGGTAAAATATCTGCCACAGAGCTGGGCATGGTGGCAAACACATTTAATCTAAGCACTAGGAAAGTTTAGGTAGGCTATAAGTTTGAGGTCAGCCTAGGCTAGATTGAGACCTTTCCTCAAAAATAAATAAATAAATAGGTCTGGAGAGATGTCTCAGCTGTGAAGGCACTTGCCTGCAAAGCATAACAACCCAAGTTCAAATCCCTAGTACCCACATAAAGCCAGATGCACAAAGTAATGCATGCACCTGACATCCATGTGCAGCAGCTAGAGGCCCCTGCGTACCCATTCTCTGTCTCTCTTCTATCTTTCTCTGCTTGCAAATAAATAAGGTATTTAAAATAAATAAATAAAATATAATAACCTGGGTCTTGGGGGGGGGGAGAAAGAACTACCTACCTTCCACAAAATGGAGGTTAGTAAGTGGGAAGTTTCTTTCCCCTTGGACCTGCAAGCCCTCTGAAGAGTGGTCCAGCAGGAAGCACTGCTGGTTCACCCTTAGAACAAGACCCTTCAGCTTGGTGATGAGTTACTTTGAGGTAGATGGAATTCATGTTCTTTGGGCTCATGTTTGTATTAGACCCCTTCCTAAACGCCTACTGTTGTGTTATTGTGACGTTGACAAGTGCTTTAACCTGCCTGAACTATTCATTTCTGCTGTTTGAAGTAGGCACCGTGCCTGAGTGGGCTGCTGTGGGTAGGTAGGAGTCCAGTCCCTTATATAACCCTCCAACGGGCCTTCTTCTTCTAGCTCAGGAAACTGAGGTTCCCAGATGGCAAGTCATTCCCCTGGGGATGAGAGCCAGCCTGGATCTCTTTAATCCAGAATTTGAGTGCTCCATTGTTCCTCCTATCCCCAGGAGAGACTGCTTGTGAAAAGGGAACCAGACTTCAATAGTATGCAGGTGAAATCTTAGCAAGGGCAGGGATTTTCAAACTTCTAAAATTTTTCTTTTTTAATCTGCAACAAACCAGAGAGAAGAACACCCTCCCCCCAATTTGAGCCCAATATGGCAGATTAAAAAAAGAATTATTTCCCCTCTAAAGACTGTTCAGTGGGCCGCCGGGTGTGGTGGTGCACACCTTTAATCCCAGCACTCGGGAGGCAGAGGTAGGAGAATCGCTGTGAGTTCGAGGCCAGCCTGAGAATGCAGTGAATTTCAGGTCAGCCTGAGCTAGAGTGAGACCCTTCCTCGAAAAACCAAAAAAAAAAAAAGACTGTCCAGTGGAAGGCCAAACGAGAGAGGATGATTTGTGCTTCACTACTGAGCCAGGGCTTCAGGCTTCAGGGAGGAATGATCTCCACCAGAGGTCATCATGCCTGGGTGCTGACGATGCTCAGAATTATGCAGATATTATTAACCAAGGTGAATTACCTGTAAAGTTACAACCCCATGAATCAAAAAGGGAGTCACCCTAATTCAGAAAGTGGAGAAGTCAGCTGAGGAATAGTGGAAAACAAAGAATGTTCCTTTGGGGAACTAATTGAAGAAAGGAGAGGCAGTTAGAACAGGTAGGAAAAAGAAGGAAAAAGGATTCTACAAAGAAAACTCAGGGGGGTGGGGCTGGGGCTCAGTTGACCGAGATGGCCCAGCAGGCCAAAGGGCCTGGTGCCATTCGATCCTCAGTGCTGCATAAACCAGGGATATATTCCCAACATTCAGGAGGCAGAGTTCAAGGTCATCTTGGCTACATATCAAATTCAAGACAAGCCTGGGATATATGAGACCCTATCTCCAGAAAAACAAACAAAAAAGAAAAAGAAAAGAACATCAAAACAGCACAGATTATCAAAACAAGCAGACCAGGCATGGTGGCGCACACCTTTAATCCCAGCTCTCTGGAGGCAGAGGTAGGAGAATCGCCAATTGGTTTGAGGCCACCCTGAGACTACATAGTGAATTCCAGGTCAGCCTGAGCTAGATCGAGACCCTACCTTGAAAAACCAAACCCCTCTTCCCCCAAAAGAAACCAAGCTGGGATTAAAGGTGAGCGCCACCACGCCTGGCTTGGATGTCCTTCCTTAAACCATAATTACTTACTTCCTCATCTGGCAAAGGTGAGAAATCCAAGTGTCTGCTTTATTAGTGAAGGCACCTGTAATTGGAGTGATTGATGAAGCCAACATAGCTTCAAAGTTTAAAGTTTGAAATTCTAACATGCCAGATATTTATGGTGAAATGTAAATATCTCCTTTATAGATAAAGGGAATTTAAACATCCCATTTTAAAAAAATATTTTATTTATTAATTTTCAATCAGAGAGATACAGAGAGAGAGAGAGAGAGAGAGAGAGAGAGAGAGAGAGAGAGAGAGAGAGAGAGATACCAGGGCCACCACCTTGTGGGTCTGGCTTATGTGGGTCCTGGGGAATTGAACCCAGGGCCTTAACCGCTGAGCCATCTCTCCAGCCCTAAACATCCCATTCTTATAAAATGCTCTAGGCATCATGGTCTCTCTGCTTCAGGATAATTGCCAAACATGGCTGGGATGCTGTGGTTTTTAGGCATGGGCTCATGGAGCCCAGGCTGTGTCATTATAACCCAGGTTGGTTTTGAACTCCTGATCTTCCTGCCTCTGTCTCCCAAGTACTGACATTACAGGTTATCTCCACCACATCCAGCCAAGAGGCACAATTTTCAGAAAAATTCAATCTTGCAAATTGGACCCTGAAAATTAGAAAACCCCTACATTTTTCTAAGTTTTGTGTGAACTGTTGGGGGGGGGGTCCCCCATAGAGTTCATGGGGCTGATTCTGTGTCCTAAGAAGGCCTCTGACCTGGGACTTCCCCAGTCTGTCCCCAACATGAACTGCGCCCTTGTTTTGTACCTGCTCTAAACGGTCATGTACAACTTTGGGTTTTTGTCTTTTTGTTTTGTTTTGTTTTTAGCCATGGACAGGTTTGTTTTTGTGACTGTCAGCAGTTGGGGCTATTTTGAGAATGTAGGACAGGGTTAAGGATTAGTACAGGCACTCTCTTTGCTGTGTATCAGAGCCGCTTAGCAGTAATTAATCAGGACATTAGGTTTTGTACTCTTGGTTCAGGTCATTTGCCTATGAGCGGCTCGAGCCTTTCACAAAGGCATACTGCATATGTTTCTGGGTACCTTTTTGAGAGAAGATTTAAATTGGCCAGATGAATAATACTTTGTTACAAGTGTTTTGCCCTAGGCAAAAAGGTTTCCTTCATCTTATCATAGCCTGGAGCTGCAATCCTCCAGCTGATGTGACTGGAGTTAGCTGGTCACATGGCAGTGATGTAAGAACAGGGCTCTCTGTGTCAGACAAATCTGGATTTAGGGGAATTATAGCAGATGTTGCAAAATGGCAACAGTTTAGCAAGTTCCTTTTATCCCACTGTTGGGAGGCAGGACTACTAAGTATACCAGACAGAAAAGAATGTTTTCTTTGATCCCTTACACTCTAGGGTAGGAACTTCCCCAGTTAGAGAGAACATGCTTAATGATATAGTTATACAGTCACTGATGGATGAGAATACAGAATTAAGGGCTGGCCTTTTTTAAATATTTGTTTGGGTTGAGCTTTCATTTACATTGTAATCTTCAGATACGCTCTAAGGTTTTATTCTTAGTTTTAAAAAAAAGCATAATTCATGGAAGAAATGGACTAACAATAACAAAAACTAACCTTCACAAAAAATAATTCAAAGCTCTTGCAATCCTGTGCACTCAAACTTACTATGACCACCTTGAAACAGAAAATAAAAAGTATAGCAGTTATCTTAATTTTTACATTGTAACAAATATTAATGAGTATATTTAATCATGCTTAATACCAAGGTACTATGTTGTCAATGTTTATGCATCTCAGTTTCTTTTTTGTCTTCAAAAGCTTTGGATTCCTCGGATGGATCTAGAATTGTTTTTTGTTCTATTCTAATAAAATTATTTCCCACAGTGACTACTAATAGGTAGATGATAACGACAGAGGGTATGAACAAACAAAAGCCATTCCCTGATTCATGGTCTGGTTCCTATGTGATCACTGCAGTAGTTCCAGAACTGTCCCTGGGATGCTAGAAACTTCCACTGGGAGTGCAACAAGAAATACCATTGCAGCATGAAGTCTGGAAGATGTCATAACCATCTGCAAAGCACAGCATGAGCACGTAGGGCAGCAAGAAATCATCTTCCTCCAGGTAAAGATTTCCAATTATTATTAAAATGCACACACATAATGAATTTGCTTTTTTATGCAAATGTTTATTGATCATTTCCATTGGAGCAGCAGACAGTGAAATTCGTGCAAACACTTAGACGATGATTCCCTTCCATGGTGCCTATCTGTACAAAAAGTATATTTTACAAAAAAAAAAAATTAAAGTGTTTTTGCTTGCAAATTTTTCTTACCACTGGGAACACTGAAAGATGAGTGAATCCTCATTTATCAGACCATTTTTTTCATTTAAAACAAAGCAAAAGGAGGAATGAACTAAGATGAATTTAAAACGCATGAGAGGCGCTGCATCTTGTATGTGGTTTCTGAGGACTAAAGGTAGAAACAAACACAAAAGCAGGCCCAGAGAAGAGCGGTTCCAAGGCTGCATCATCCCTTATAAAACACTCTGTGGAGTTGCATCTAATCACCTTTTTGTACGGCACCTATCTTACCGCTGTTTCCCTAGAGGAAGGGTTTGCTTATGGAGAATGTTGAAGAAGAGCCTGGGTTGTCACTTGAATAATAGATATTATGATAGAAATGGAGCATAATGACACACATTGCTGTCCCTTTAATAGGATAAATACATGTTCTCCAACTCAATGTACCAGAAAGCAATGTAAAACTCCCACACTTAAAAAATTCCAAGACCATATTTTATTGAAATCAGGAGAACCATCCTTGCCCAAAACGCTAAAAATGGAAGGAAGCTTGCTTGAAAGTGGCTCAGCTCTAATTTTGAATTTAAGATTACCGACAAAATGGACATTTGTTGGCTATCACTCCTCTTAAGCCCCTGACTGAATCCTGACCTATGATTTAAATTAACCTTTTCATCCCTCAAAGCCAAACCAGGAGCGCTGGCTATGTGGTCACGAGGACAGCCCTAAACACTGGGTGAAGTTCTGCACTAAGCCATGTTGGTGCTTCTGGAGATAGAAATGAGAGAGAGAGAGAGAGAGAGAGAGAGAGAGAGAGAGAGAGAGAGAGAGAGAGAGAGAGAGAGAAAGATTGAAAGAAAGTGGCTTTATAAAGTCTGCTATGTTTAGAGAATCTCAGACTGCTAAAAATGTGCCCAATAAAAGATTTTTATTCTTCCTCCCTTCTTGCCTTCTGAAATGTCTATTCCAGAGATCTCAAAAACCAGAAAATGCATATCATTTTCCCAAATCCCATTGGAACTCCCAAAATCCTGGCATTGGGTGGTAATTCCCACACATAACGGAGCTCAATCTAAGAACAATTTGGAAGAGTTTGCAGCGTGCTGGAAGCATCTGCCTTTTCACTGTTCACTAATTCACAGTTAGCCAAAGTAGGAAACGCAAACAATCCCTTTTCATATTTGCATACTCGGAATTTGGCTTTCTGATTCATGATTTGTTCCCATTAGCTTTGAAAATTCACGCTTCTGTCTAGTTGCATGTTTTGCTTGAGAGAGCTCAAATTATGCTCTTGACTCAAATATTATTACAGTGCAAATACTTTGGAGATGTAAGTGTGTGCCACTGGTTTGGGGGGGGAGTATTTGTTTTATTGATTTTCATCTGGTGAGTTTAAAATATGAGCAAACTTTTCATGGAGGGCTTGGGGACATTTGTTTGAACACTCCTGGAGTAATTGGAAATGCAACAATTGTTTAAAAAGTGGTATTGTCCATGAAAAGATTTAGTGAGGGATGAAGAAATTTCTTGAACCTAAAGACCTAATCTGGTGATCCAATTCTCTCCACTGTGTCCATTCCCGTGAAAGTCCATTTACTGGGTCCTATCCATCACCAGCTCCCCGCATCCCACCTAGCCAATCCTGTCCGCTTCCCACATTGTCTGCTCTTTTGTCTTTTCAGTCTAAACAGAAGAACAACAGATAGGGTTCCGAAGGGCAGGGAGCATCTTACGCCGCAGGAGAAAGGCTGAGATGAGGGTCAGAGTCCTGCCCCTTCTGCCAACAGTTACTAGGGTTTGTGCTGCCCGGCTGAACAGTGTTCAAAGGCTTTGCCGGGCTTTGTTCCACTGTGTGGGGATTAGGCCTGGCGGTCTGAGAATTTGCCTTCTAATTAAAAAGGATAAAAGATAGAAGTAGCATTAGACGAAAACAGAGCAGTGATACTTCACAGGCTGAGGTGTGTGTGTGTGTGTGTGTGTGTGTGTGTGTGTTTAAGTCACAAGACGATGGTGGAAAAGTTGTCAGGATATTTGATTTCTTCCATATCCCACTCCGATTGGAGAGAGAAAACTTGGGGAACTCTTCCAGCCATTGTGCGTGGTGCCTGGAAGTCTAATTTCATCAAAACTCTCTGCGGTTTCCAGTGACTGTGTTGGTGGGGGGTGGCACTGGAGAGACTTCTGGAGTTACCTTCCTCTTTTGCAAATGTTGGCAAGAAATCAATTCTACCGAAAGTGAATTCGGCTTCTCCCCTATCCCAGTGTGCCTTGCTCTCTGGCCTTCCCAAGCCTCACTCTGGCCATTCTCTTTTCAAGGATCAATCATTCCTTTCATCTCCTCGCAGCTGTGTGCACCGTCTTAACCAGGTGTGAAATGCAATTAAGAAATCATTCTGACCTCACAGTCTCTCTCTCTCTATAAATCTGGTGGAGGGTAATTTTTAATCACTCGCTCATTACTGTTTACATTTGCAACAGGAAATGTGATTCCATGCCTCTGGTTTGGATCCAGGTGAAGACTGGGAACCTCCAAGCCCGTGGTACCCGGTCCTAACATAGGCCTGCCTGCCTGCCCTCCACTGTGGCTCTCTGGCCACGTGGGAAGATCTATATGCTTTCAGAAGCACAGGGACACTTGTTGAACCAACCAAGAGGCGGGAAGCGACTGCCCAAGTACTCCAGACACGAGTTCAAATCACACCACCCAGGAAGGACTAGAAGGTGAGAATTTCGGTTACAAGTGCTGATGAGGTTGGTTATAGAAATTAGGTGAGGTGCACTACCTTTGTGGGGGGAGGGGGCGAGTTTTCTGGAGGCCTCCAGAGCTTTCAGAGCCACTGAGCTCAGACTGCAGGCAGGTTTAAAGGAATCTTCTTGTTCCCACAGAGCTCAGGTTACATCGAGAAGCTGAGGGCTCAGTTTCTTACCTCACTTTGCCTGTTTTTCCTTCTCCATCTGTCCAGCATCAACAAGTAAACCTCCCTTACTTAATACAAGGATTTTTAAGTCTGAGATTATAATGGGATTAACCTGTGTGCTTCGCAGACATAAGCATGCTCCAATTCATTTTTTAAACGCTCATAATATTTTTAACTTGAATGTATTCATTTGAGCTATTGACCAATTGACTCTATTGGAAGCCTTGGCAAGGACACAGAGCCAAAGCATATATATGTATATTTGGGGCTGAGTCTATGAATCCTGGTTTTGTCAAAAGGTAGAATTCAATATTTCTAATTTTCTAAATTTTAGCTTTTTCTTTTCATGCCTACATGGAACTTGTGTGTCAGTGGCTGTATTTTTTTTTTAAGCAAAAGGATAAATTTTGTACTCAACACATACAAAGCAATTTTTGTGAAGTCATCCATACTGGTTTTGATCATAAGCTGTGTGTAAGAGAATAAAAAGTTTCTCCCCCTCTCTGAGTTCAGGGGCAGCCATGGTAATTTATGTTAAGTTGCAGTCTTTGCTTTCATTTTTGTCTTTTTGAGGTAACCATTCCCCTGCTGATTTTCCAAATACAACAGAGCTGGACCTCCGCTGTCTACTCTAAAGAAAACAAAGATAATAATCTGATTTAGACATTGACGACCATCATGAGCAATGGTCGGAGGTAAGAGTGAGTCAAACACTCCTTTTAACAGCTCTGGCTTCTCTTTAGCAGTCAGACTATGTCAAACAGTACCACGAAGCCAAACCATTACAATTGTAATTCACAATATTTTGGCTTCTATTTTTCACCAGCTTTTGAGTAATATATTGTACAAGAAAAAGGTCTTTGTTGGGTTTATAATGCATGTACAACCTGGTGGGAAGCCGAATAAAAAATGTATATTATTTGCATAATTTGAATTAAAGAACCTAGTGCATTATTGGTTTCTTGAATGTCTTAAATTTAAGTGAGCTGGTTGAAGAGTAGTATTACTCTATTACTGTTTGGTAATTCATGTAATAAAATCATATGGCTAAAAAAAAATTTCAGGTCTTAACAATGATAAGTGGAACCTGATTTCTAAACTCCTTCTTAATGAAAACAGTAATTTATAAACTGGCACATGTGTGCCCCTTTTTGTTTGCTGACAATAAAAGTCTGTGGCATGCTTGTCCTTTCATCTGCTCTCCCCTCCATGGGCTAGAGAGAGAAGCCAATTTAGGCTAATGGATGTTTGGGGAATGTTAGGCACAAGGACAGCCTCAAGGAAAATTCAGGGGTCTGCTTCCCACACAGGACCACTGGAATGACTGGAGGTCCAGGAACCTTTCTGACCACCTAACTCCCCACAGGCTGTGTTTTCCTCCAGATCCACCAGGAGCCCTGAGAGTGGGTGTGGGTACGCCATTGTAGCCCCAACTCCCTCGCTCAAGGGCTGCCCCATTCACAGCGAGCAGGAGGGACTTCCTAGCCCCATAGGAGGGGCCAGCCATCCTCACAGGCGAGAGGAAAAGGGAGCCCCAACAATGTCTCCCACCATTCAGGAAGTGGGTATATACGAAATAATTTTTATTATTTATTTTGGTTTTCCGAGGTAGGGTCTCACTCTAGCCCAGGCTGACCTGGAATTCACTCTGTAGTCTCAGGGTGGCCTCGAACTCATGGCGATCCTCCTACCTCTGCCTCCCAAGTGCTGGGATTAAAGCTGTGTTACCATGCCTGGCTAATTTTTATCTATTCATTTAAAATTATTTATTTACTTGTACATGTAAACTATGTGTGTGTGGGTGTTGTATATGGGCATGTCAGGGCCTATTACTACTGAAAATGAACAACAGATACTTGTGCCATTTTTGCTCTGGTTTATATGGATGCCAGGGAATTGAACCTCAGGATGACAGGCTTTGCAAGCAAGCACCATTACCTACTGAGCCATCTTACCAGCCCCTAATTTTATTTATTGTTTTAGAGACAGGATTTCACTCTAGCCCAGGCTGTCTTTGAAGTCACAGCAATTGTGCCTCAAACTGCCTGAGTGTTGGGATTTACAGGTACTTTTAAAGTAGCCCAGTTATTACTGTTTGTATCCCTAGCCTATGCTCTTAGCTGCTTCTCACGGGGGCACGTGGTAGGGTCTCGCTCTAGCCCAGGCTGACCTGGAATTCACTATGTAGTCTCAGGGTGGACTTGAACTCATGGCGATCCTCCTACCTCTGCCTCCCCAGTGCTGGGATTAAAGGCATGTGCCACCACGCCCAGCCTATTCTCATTTTATATGCATTCGAAAATAAATGCTTCCTTCCTGCCCTCTCAAATAAATATTACAAGTGAAATGTTAATCATTTCACTCCATAAACTGAAGTATTTCTTTCTTTATTTTTTTTTAAGCGCTGGGACTAAAAGTTGTGCCTTTATGTGTGGTCTTGACACTCAAGAGGCTGAAGTAGAAGGCTCTCCGTGAGTTCAAGGCCAGCCTTGGAATACAGAGTGAGTGAGTTCCAGGTCAGCCAGGGATAAAGTTGGGCCTTGATTCAAAAAACAAACAAAAAAAAAGGAAGGAAGGAAGGAAGGAAAGAAGGAAGGAAAGAAGGAAGGGAAAAAAGAAGCCTAAATTAATCCATAAGGAAAAAAAAAAAAAGAAAGGATCTAATATATAGAAGCTGAGAATTTGTTGAAAATAAAACATTACTTGGTTGGAGAAATGGCTCAGTGATTAAAGGTACTTGCTTGCAAAGCCTGCAGATCCAGATTTGATTCCCTAGTACCCACATAAAGACAGATGCACAAAGTGGTGCATGTGTCTTAAATTTGTTCACAGTGGCAAGAGGTCCTGGTGTGTCTGCGCTCTCTCTCTCTCTCTCTCTCTCTCTCTCTCTCTCTCTGCAAATAAATAAATATTTTCAAAAACATATATATTCAAATGTGAATAATGCAAATGTGAAATACAATGATCTTTGATTAGATTCTTGAAATATAGTTTACAATTCTTACTTATTCTGATGGGGCTAATAACTAACATTTTCCACTAAGTCTGCTTTTCCCCATAGCTGGAGCTCCTCTTCAGCATAGGAGGCCGCAGGTGTGAGTGTAACTAATAGGTAACTCATCCGAAAACTGATAGTGAGAATGCCCTATCTGACTCTTCTTCATCATGAAAACCAAGTCTGAAGCATGCTAATCCCACCGCCATCATCCTCTCCAAGGAAGAAAGCCCTCACTATAGTTCCCCGCCCCAGAGAAGCTTCCCTCTGACTTGTTTCTGGAAGGAGAGCATTTGGAGAGAATGTATTGGCTTGGAAAATAGACTTGGACTCACTGCAGGCCCTGGAAACAGACTTCCTTATCTGTAAGCCAGGTTGGAGCGGATCCCCAGATCTCTAGGCTGAGACCCCACGTCCAGGATGGCACGTGGCTCTTTCCCTGCCATGTCTCAGCCTTAGGTCTCTGCAAGCAGGAAAATCCGAGGTTTGCCAATCTGCGTCCTTGGTGACAGGGACGACTGTCTACCTGCGCGAGGACAAGATCACACAACTTCTTGGAATTGGCGGTGCAGTTGGACCGGAACCAGGGTCATAAGGTAAAGAGCCAGTGCTTTGTCCTCCCAGCCAAGCCCTTGATAAGGGGCAGGCTTTGATGTTGAGAATGACGCTTGCTGTCTTCAGAACTAATATCCAAACCAGTAATGCATAATACATCTGCTTCCATGGGACAGCTGCTGAGGCATGGCTGAGGTTAAAGATTGCTTTCACCATGAGAGCCTAATCTTAGTCTTCTTCAATACCCAAAAGGAAAAGCACTGTAAGCAGGTAGTCAAGTCAGTATCCTGTCAATGTTCTCCATCCCTCCTCCTCCTCCTTTTTCTTCAGTGCTGAGGACTGAACTCAGAGTTTTGTGAAGGCTGGACGAACTACTGCCACTAAACGACAGCTCCATCCCCAGTGCTCTTCACAAGGCCTTCTCAAGTAGATAACAGTAGAATTAATAAGAGCCTTTGTGGGGTGTTTTTTAGCTAGGTACCGACAGACATGAATTCCTCAAATCTCATTTGACCAAGCAGAAAGCTGAAGAGGTTAAGTGCATTCCTCAAGATCACACAGCTGAGGCTGAAATAGCTAGGACTTGAATCTAAGGGCTTCCCTGATAGCTACTGTGTTATGAGTACAAATACCATGCTATGGGAAGGAAGGCTCTAGAATACTATATCCTATGTTCTTACTAAATATGGATGTTTGAAAACAGAAAATAAAGCCCGATTGCATGAGTTGGTCTTAGTAGTAATTTAGCCTCCTGTGAAGAATGGAGAAAGAGCCAGGCTTGGTGGCACAGGTTGTCCCAAATACTGGGAGGCTGAAGCAGGAGAGTTAAAGGAGAAAGGCCTGCCAGGGCAACTTAGAGAGACCTGTCTCAAGGGGGAAATTATTTTTTAAAGGGTTGGGGATACAGCTCAATGGTAGGGTACTAACCTAGTATGGGCAAGCCCCTAGGTTCTGTCCTCAGCAAAGCAATCTATCAATCATGAAAAATGGAAATAATAACTGTCTTACTCAAAGAGGAGTTGGCAGGATTAGATGAGCTGGCAGGTGGAAACTCTTTCAGTAGGAGCTGGTTTGACTAGGTCACCATTTAGTGTCTCACTTTATTTGATTTAAATTAAATAATAATTAATTTCGGGGACTGGGAATTGAACCCAGGGCTTCACATATGCTAGGCAAGTGTTCTACCTCTAAATTATCATCCAAGCCCTTTTAAAAATGTGTTTATATTTTGAAATTCGACCTCGCTAAGTAAACCAGGCGGCCCTTGAACTCATTCTATAGCCCAACAGGCCTCAAACTCATAATCCTCTTGCCTCTTTCATCTATTTTTTTGGAATTCCTATTGAGGAAAAGAGGAGTATCAGGAGCCAAGAAATACTGAGGGCTAGGGGTTCAGCCAGGTCACTGGGCCCATGATTCAATTCAGTGTTTACCATAAGCAAGAAATGAAAAAAAAAAAGATGAGAAAGCATGCTTTCCTAACATTCATGAACCCTGGGGTCAATCCTCAAGGAAAGAAGGAAGGAAGGAAGGAAGGAAGGAAGGAAGGAAGGAAGGAAGGAAGGGAAAAAAAGAAGAAAGGAAGGAAGAAAGAAAGAAAGAAAAAAGGAAGGAAGAAGAGAAAGAAAAGAAGGAAGGAAGGAAGGAGAAAGAAAGAAGAAAGAAAAAAGGAAGGAAGGAAGAAAAAGGAAGGAAAAAAGAAAGAAGAGAAAGGAAGGAAGAAAGGAAGAAAGATCACTGATGATAAGGAAAACTCACATCCATCCATCTGTGCTCTGTTGTGAGTGTCCTCAGGTTCATTTCTACACATGGTCCTTTTACTTTATCTGAATATAATCTACTGTATACAAACTCGTTAATTATTTTAATACTTGGGAGTTTCTAGAAGGTTTGTTTCTCTTTTCCCCTTCAACTCTTTTGTTAAGTTGTACCTGTGTTTATGTTCCAATTCTTTTTTTTAATATTTTATTTTTTATTCATTTTCAAGCAGAGAGAGAGAGAGAGAGAGAGAGAGAGAGAGAGAGAGCGCACCAGGGCCACCACCTTGTGGGCCTGGCTTTTGTGGGTACTGAGGAATTGAACCCAGGGCCTTAGGCACTGGAGGCAAATGCCTTAACCGCTGAGCCATCTCTCCAGCCCTCCAATTCTTCTTTCCTCTTTCCTTGCAAGGCTCGGGACCACTGCTGATGTTCAGCATCCTGGGGTTCATGTCCTCACATGCTATCCAGGGACTTCCCCGAGGCACTGATGGACAGACCTCCTAGTAAACGCTGCCAGGACAGGTTCATGTCCTTGCCAGAAAGCCTGGTGAACAAACAGCCAAACAACCCCACTTGGAACCTGAAAGAAAGTGCCAAGATTTCTTCCCTTCCTCAAAGCTCTCATTGCAAAATGCAGTGTATTGGGCTAAAGGAGTAACTGTGGGGGAGAGTACTTGCCTACCACCTTAAGGCCTTGGGTTTAATCCCCAGCACCACCAAAAAAAAGAAGAAAGAAAGAAAGAAAGAAAGAAAGAAAGAAAGAAAGAAAGAAAGAAAGAAAGAAAGAAGAAAGAAAGAAAAAAGCTGTGTATGTGTGTATCTATATCTTCATATGTAAAAAGGGAACAAAATTCTTGGGAAATAAAGTATCGATTATCATTCATTATAGTGAGCCAGACAAAATAGCATAATTTAAAAATCAAAGAGAAAACTCAAAAGTATCTTGAAACGAGACCAAAAATTTAAAAAGAGGGGGATATAGATTAACACTAAGTACAAAATCCAGCTCTCCTAACTTATAAATTGAAATGTTTGCTACTTTGTGATAGCACGGGTACTATGACCAATTGCAGTACCTGCGTACATCCTCTGAACTTGACCTTGACGGTGTGGTTCTAACTGTGATGTTAATGGCTCCTTTGAGGAGGTTAAAAGCATATTGAGAGCAGCAATCTATGCAACTGTCTTTATATGATGTAATTTTCTCAAATATTAAGACACAGCTAATCAGAAGTGAATTCAGCAGATGACAGGCGAAAGAACACTTATCACACTAATAAATGTGACTAGTTGTCCTTGATTTACCTAATGACAATGATTGTCTTTCAGCATAGTACACAAAGGCTATTATTCTAATATTCCACAGCTAAATTCTGGGAGGGACCCACGTATTTATGTAGAAGTCTTTATGGAAATTTGAACAAAATTTTCAGCCAAAGCCCAGCACTCGGGAGGCAGAGGTAGGAGGATCGCCATGAGTTCAAGGCCACCCTGAGACTACATAATTAATTCCAGGTCAGGCTGGGCTAGAGTGAAACCCTACCTCGAAAAACAAAAAAAAAAAAAAAAAAAAAACCAAAAAAATTTTTCAGCTGAAATGCTGCTTATTGGCACATCAACAATTCTGGCCACCTTGCAGTCAGGACCAGTTTCCCTGGGAAGTGAACAGAAGCTTGGCAGGTGCATAAACTCTTCAGGGCAGAAAGGGGAGGCAAGCTCAGAGGTAACTAGAATTATGGACACCTCTCTGCAGCTCTCCTAATTCAAATCCAGAGTAGCAGTCAATGAAAGCCAACTTGGGAGTGCTTGGGACCGGGCCTCCGCCTCGTGGGTGGTTTTCTTCTGCCTCAGGTCTAGAGACACTAAAGGCCCTCTACACAGGACGCCAGCCATCCTGTCGGCACACAACTCTGTAAGCTCAGCACTCATGAGGCTGAAGCAGGATTGCTGTGAGGTCAAAGTCAGCCTGGGCTACATCTAGGGTTTGAGGCCACCCTGGGCTACAGTATAAGACCCTATGTCAAACAAAACAAACAAACAAAAGAACAGGACTCTAAACACAAATCAGACTTCACCTAAGTGCAAGGGTGCAGCCCCGCAATGCTGCCAACAAGGTTCTAGAATAAGCACTTAGGCACCAACAGAGCACTGCCAAGTCCAGGAGTGTCGACCTGACGTGGACTGAGGAAAAGCTGAAGCACAGAGTGAATTTTTCTTTCTTATTTGAAAAAATGTTTTCATTTATTTATTTGCAAGTAGAAAGAGACAGAGAGAGAATGGGCACGCCAGGGCCTCCAGCCACTGCAAAGAAACTCCAGACACATGTGCCACCTTGTGTACCTGGCTTTACGTGGGTACTGGGAACAATGCCCAGGCCATTAGGTTTTGCAAGCAAGCCCTTTAACTGCTGAGCCATCTCTCCAGCTGCCCTCTCTTTCTGTAAAAAAAAATTTTTAAATTTACTTGTTTGCAAGCAGAGGGGGAGGGGGAGAAGCCAGGGCCTCTTGCCACGGCAAAGGAACTCCAGATGCATGTGCCACTTTGTGTACCTGGCTTTACGTGGGTACTGGGAAATCAAACCTAGGTTGTCAGGCTTTGGAAGCAAGCTGATTTAACCACTGAGCCATCTCTCCACCCCCAGAGTGCATTTTCTGCTCTTTGCAATTCTTTGCTTTTGTAGCACTGTCTTTATCAAATGTCTTTCTTCTCTTTCTTCGGCCTGGCAGTTTAAATGTTTGCATGCATCAACACATACCACTATACATATACACATACATGCAAGACATAGCTCTATACATGAAGTATGAGATGTATTTGAAAATAAATATTTTAATTAAAATTGATACTTCTGAGCCTAATGCCAAGGACAACTGCTTTTCCTCTTAAATTGCTTTATCCGTAGGAGCCCATTCTAAGATGACTTTATGTTCCACTGTAATACTAATTTAATATCAAAAGAAGAGCATTATTGTGTATATGCACCAAGATGGCCATCCAAGATGGATGGAAAGGAAAGTCTGTCTGTGGAAGGAGGGTTTTCTCCTACCCACCGCCAGTGGGCTGGGTATGGCCAGGAATAGTCATGGATGTGATCCAACACAAAACCGTGACCTTACTTAACACATCAGCAGGGTTTTTTTGTGTGTGATTTTTTTTTTTTAAATCAAGCATGAACCTCGTAGAGGACATGTTAGTGTCAAAGGTTGGACATCCCTGGCAGGGGCAGTGAATGAGTCTGTGCTGTGTCCCTCAGCTTTACAGGAGCACTGTAGGGGAGGTGCCATCAGCTGTATGTGTTCAGGGGATGATCACAGCCAACAAGGAGAAAACACTGGCACTGAAAATACACACAGCCATGTTCGTATCCCCATGAAACTTGCCTTCTGATGGGAGGAGGTAGACGGTGTATTATAAGTCAAAGACGCACTGTGTCTATGGGCCCAACTGAGCCTTCAAGCGTAGCAACGCAGTATACTGTATGAGATTGGTTGTTTCCCCTTCATAATCCAAAGTCGATGCCTGCTGCCACTGCCCAGGGTCGAAAGATTAGCCAGCATAAGGAAAGATCTCAATTCAAAAGGAAACAGTTTGTGCTGAATGGACATCACTTTTATAGCAAAGTTGAAAAGTCTTACAATGGTAGACCAGGGAGATTATGTTTTATCAAATCTCAGGACAACTCCCCAAGGATATATTATCGTTGTTGTTGATTTGCTGTTCTTGGCATCTCTGTTTTATAGACATGTAAGTCAGGAACAAGGAAGTTGAGTGAGTCGTTCAAGCTTATACCTAGGAACTTGGTATATTCCGGCTCCTATTGCATTGCTTTCTGCCTCTCTGTGAAAGGAGCCCAAGTGACACATGCTGTCACTGGAAGAACTTGTACTTGGACAATAGTGCAGATCAAAATGTAACTTAACCCCCATAGAACATTCCAGTAATCCCACTGAGGAGGGCCCTCAGTGAGTTGGGGCTAGGGAAGAAGGAAATGGGGGTACCAACACAAGACTTGTTTATATTATGTGTCTAATTATTAACAATGAATTTTAAAAAAAGTGTAATCCAGGCATGGAAAAACCAAAAACAAACCAAAATAAGAGCTGGGCCATGTGCATCTGTAACCAGTCCCTCAGGAGAGCAGAGACCGAGAATCACCACACCTCCTTGCTGAAAAAATGGCAAACTCCAGGATCAGTAAGAGCTTCCAGCTCAAAAACAGAACCATTGGACTGGAGGCCCGCTCCATGGGAGGAAAAGCATGCCTGGTACTGAAGACCTAGTGAAAACCCTATGGTGAGGGAGCTCATGATCCCTAGGGGAGTAACACCTGCTGTTGTCTGGCTAAATGTATATACCATACCAACCAAACTGCCTTATAAACACTTTTTTTCAATTTTATTAATTCAATTTCAAGCAGAGAGATAGATAGAGAGAGAGAGAGAGAGAGAGAGAGAGAGCGCACCAGGACCACCACCTTGTGGGTCTGGTTTATGTGGGTCCTGGGGTATTGAACCCACGACCTTAGGCACTGGAGGCAAGTGCCTTAACCACTGTGCCATCTCTCCAGCCCAACATTTTTTTTTATAATGAGCATACCCACATGATAACGCTACTCTCACTCATGTCTAGAGAAGCTTCTCTTTTTCAGATGGCGGTGACCACTGGGATAACGCAAAAGACACCACAGTGCTGAGAAGAAATGACAGTGGAGTGTTCAGCACTGGGACATCTCTATCACACCTCCCGAGGCTCAGGGTCTATTGTGGAAGAGGTGGCGGAAAGATTGTAAGAGCCAAAGGAAGGGTAGGACTGCTTAAACGCAAACTTCCAGACACAAAATGACCTTGATATTCATGACCCACACATAATGGGAGGAAAAGATGGTGACACCAAAACAAAACAGAGACTAATTGACTGGGGGGAGAGGGGGAACCATAATAGTTTATGGTCTATAATTATGGAAGCTATTAATAAAAAGTTAAAAAAACAAAGAACCAGCAGGACCCTGCCGCAGGGCACATATACCACACACACATACACAACATGGTTATATAACTCAGCTATTATAAAAGATGACAGGCAGCTGGGTGTCCTGACACACGCCTGTAATCCCAGCACTCAGGAGGCAGAGGTAGGAGAAATGCCATGAGTCTGAGGCCAGCCTGAGACTATGTAGTGAATCTTATCCAGGTCAGCCTGGGCAAGAACCCCC